>JAOXOE010037636.1:0-42275 GCA_028565055.1 Phoeniculus purpureus | reverse complement strand
CCCCCTACCAGAGCAGGATCACCTAGACCAAGTCACACAGGAACATGTCCAGGCATGTTTTAAACGTCTCCAGAGATGGAGACTCCACAACTCTCCTGGGCAGCCCACGTCTCTTTCTTAAGTAATTAAGAAAATTGCTGATTGGATCAACCAGCTTACAGGCTCCAACACCCTAAGCTCTGCATACACAGGGGGAAAAAAAAAAAAAGTACTGTTCCTTCTCCCCAAATAAAAACCAGAGGCAACCATGTGGTTTGTTGCATTTTTTTCATTTTGGGTGATGTGCCAGGACTCCAAGTACTTGGAAGTTGTCTCAGAGATGTCCCAGTCTGCAAGTGCCTCAAGCTACAAGCACTGGTACCTGCCCTAGACAGGAAACCAAGCAGGTTTCAGGGCCCCTCGAGCAGAATTCTGTCAGGTCTCAACAAAATACAAAATGTTCTTCCCCAGTAGCTTTTCTGGTTTTGATGATTTGGTGAGATAACAGTTTTGTCTACAAAAAACCTAAATCAAATTATGTCAATGGATAATACTTGGAATTTATATTACAGGACCATACTTGTCCTGAGGGGATAAAAATAACTATTAAAATAGAACAAAACCAAAAAAAAAAACACCTCATCATCTTCCAGCTTTCTCCACCCTTTCCATGCTCCTTTTAATACCATATCATGCAGTCCCCATTGCATCTTCTTCATGTGCTCATTTCCTTCACCCCAATTCCTCCTTCTGCCAGGGCCCCGCTTACACTTGGGGATCTTTCCAACTCTCCCTCCCACTTACTCTCAAGTTTAGTAATGAAATATCAAACAGCCATGATGCAGGAGTATTTTCTTTACAGACTCGCCCAATGTGTTATTGTCTCCCTCATCCTCCCTTAAGAGCAGCCAAGCATTTTCATGGGTCCTTCTTGCCAGTGGCTTCCTGTTCAACTCTAAATCCAGAAGCTCAGAAGCCTGACAGAAAGGGGAAGACCTGGTGCCTCGTACAACTCTCTGCCATGAGACCTGCTGATCCCTTCTAGATTATTTTTTTTCTCCTTACTGCACTGACTCAGCAGAACTCCTGGCTTCTCCCTTTTGAGTGTTCCCACCACCAAACCACAACCTTTTGAAGATGCAGCAAGCACTGGTTTCACTGCACTCATGAGCAGTGCTTCCTACCAAGCCAACAAACCTGAGTGTAGGAGGTGTCTGCTTGTAGGCAAACTGTTTACAAGACACTCAGCTCGTTTTGGATCAATGGGAAGAAGGAGCAGCAAATCTGCCTTCAGAGGTAAAGTGAGTGAGCAATGAAATGGGTACGTTGCCCTGCTTTAAGACCAAAAAAACAAACACCTCACCAGCCCCCCAACAATCATTTAATCTGGATGTGTCACCTCCCCCTGCCTACTGCAAGAGTCTCCTAGAATAAAAGAGCCAAAAAAAGTAGAGAACTACTCACGCATGTCACCGATGGCTCCCTTTGTGACATTTGTGGCTTTCCTTACTGTCACGGTGAAAATGTGGGAATACTGGTGTTCCACCTGGAAGTCAGAGAGTTAAGAGGTGATTAAGCTCCAGAACCAACCGAAATTTAAAAAATCCACCTAAGGAAGTTTCATTTTGTCCAAAAAAAACAGAGAAAGAAATCACCCAGTCAAAATGTTAAGTGAAACTCATACTGGATAGAGCATCTCAAAGCTGAACTGCACCCTGGAGCTTTACTGAGAGGTCAGATCTTATACCAGGGTTGCTCGATTTTCCTGCAGCCACACCTACTAATCTCAATGAATAACACTCCTCCTCTCTACAAAACCTGCTTCAAGGCATTTAGTCAGTCAGGGATAACTTGGTAGGGCAAGAAAAAAAATAATAACAAAAGAGGAGCTATTTTACACCTTTGTAAACTACCTCCCCTCATTAAAGCATTGCTGCAATTATTTCAAAGTGTACGTTCTTCAACTGATACGTGCAAGCTAGGGAAAAAGGAAAAAACATTAAATTAAGCAACAAAATTAAGAGCTTTAATGAAAAGCAGTCAGTAACTCACATCTGTTGCTATTTCATTTGACCAACCTGCTGGATCCCCTGTGTGCTGCAACATTGGCCGTCACAGGGACACAGGACAGAGCCTGAGGGTTAAGTTTTAGAGCTGGGACCAGGTCTCACACACAATAAAGGTCTTACAACATACTCCAATCAGAAGGATAAAGGGGGAAATTACCAGAATCGGGAAATTCACTCAAGTTTATTGAAAAGTATACACAACACCCTTGACATGGGACATAATTATTCATACTGTGCCTGGTGCTCCTTGCTATGTTTTCACAAAATCATCATGGCTGGAAAGGACCTCCAGGGTCATAGAGTCCAACCCTTATCCTATTGTCTAGCTGCTGGACCATATCCCTAAGCATCACGTCTACTCATTCCTTAAACACCTCCAGGGATGGTGACACCACCACGTCCCTGGGCAATCTATTCCAGTACCTAACCACCCTCTCAGTAAAGAACTTCTTTCTAACATCCAATCTAAACCTCCCCTTTTTCATCAGGATACTTCCTTCTTTTTCTAAAGAAACAAACCAGGAAAGGAGCAAACAGATAAGCCAACTAAATCCTTCCACTCACCGGTGGCTTCGTTCTCATCAGCAGCTCTGTTCAAGCTGCTGCTGCTTCAGCTGCCCAACTTCCATGGCCTTTGAGTAAGTCTCAGCTATTTCAGAACTGGCTGTTTCAGCCAAGCCTCATTGTTTCACATCTACAACATGCTTACACCCACAGACTGGAACCAAACTGGATCACTCTGATACAAATAGGCCCAAAAATTAACATTTCTTACAAGGTTATGTGTTATTTTTATGTGCCCATGCAGCCCAGAAGGCCAACTGTACCCTAGGATGCATCAAGAGAAGGGTGGACAGCAGATTCAAAGAGGTGATTCTCCACCTTTATTCTGCTCCTGTGAGACCCCTCCTCAAATGCTGCATCCAATTCTCATGTCCCCAACAAAAGAAGGACATAGAGTCTAGAGGAAGCCACAAAGATAATCCAAGGGCTGGCGTACTTCTGCTATGAGGATAGGCTGAGGGAACTGGGGTTGTTTGGCCTAGCGAAGAGAACATTCTGGGGAGACTATATAGTTGCCTTCCAGTACCTGAAGGGAACCTACAGGAAGGCTGGAGAAGGACTCTTCACAAGGGGTTCTAGCAACCGGACAAGGGGAAATGGTTTGAAACTGAAGGAGAGTAGGTTCAGAGTTGATCTTAGGAAGATCTTCAGTGCAGGGGTGAAGAGATTCTGTAATCTATTGCCCAGAGAGGCTGTGGATGACTCCTCCCCAGAGGTGTTCAAGTCCAGATTGGATGACCTAGTCTAGTTGAGAGGAGTCACTGCCCATGGCAAGGATGTTAGAGTAGATGGTCTCTAAGGTCCCTTCCAACCTGAGCCATTCTGTGATTTTCTCAAAAAAAAAAAAAAAACACCACACCACCACACCAAAGGCACCAAGATCAATCTTCCAAAGATTGGCTCATCGAGTCAGAACACACTAAAACCAACACAAGCAACACTAACACAAACTCCTCCACAAGTCTGTAGACTGGAGGTTTGCAAAGGCAGAGCCACATCACTGGGGCAAAATTCATCTAGGAGAAAATGATGTTGAGGGAATTACTTCCCTATGGCCACTGGCTGACCCAGAAACTCCGTGGTACATCTTCATTCTGGCTGTGATCACCCACATGCTGTGATGAGTGCTCCAGGCTCGTTTCAGGATTATCCACAGAACATTAGGGGTTGAAAGGAACCTCAAAAGATCATCTAGTCCAATGCCCCTTCCACCCAGCAGTAAAGTTCAGCTCCATAATCTGTAGGAGTTTTCTGGTTCAAGCAAACACAGGCAGAGCTGAGGTGATATAAACCATAACCTTACGAGATAGTCACTGAAAATCATCAGTGCCCAGCAAGTGGTTCACCAGCTGCAGCAGAACAGGCAGCCAGACTCCAACTGCCCCAACTGGGACTGTTAACTCACCTCAGAACCCAACAGAAAGGGTTGATTCCCTCCCAGCAAAGTAAATGGGGATTTTAGTCAACACAGGTACGTAAAAGTAACCGCAGGTCTGTCACTTATGCTGCTTCTTGAATTTTTATGTATTCTCAATCCCTACATAAGAGCCGTTCTCATTGTCCCTTGTTTTCAGTTTGCCCCTTGGTAGAGCTCAAAGCTGCTTGGTCAGTGTTTATCACATGCAGGTCGCATCACCCAAGTATGGGTTTCACAACGAACAGACTGATGTAGCTCCTCTGTCATATACACCTTATAATTAAGAGAAACAGCCCAAAGTACAAATGCACCACCCTCCCCCTTGCTCTTAGCTGTTAAGAAAGAGCCTCATGAGCTCTTCATGAGATGCCACAAATAAGAGATCACCCAACATTTAGCAACAGAAAGGAGGATGGAGCGATAATTAAAATTACAAGCAGGGACATGGGTGCGCTGGGTTTAGTTCTGAGCTGCTGCGTGGGATTCATATGTGATTTAAGAGTCCTGGCTGTAAAATAGGGACAGTACAAGATGGTCCCTGACATAAACCACTTCCCTGAAGTGACTTTCTTGCCTCTCCTAGTCCTGCTCATGAAACCAATGTCACCAGCAAAACAAGACCAAACTATGGGTTCCTAGTGTATTCTCATTACAAGTCGATAACTGGTTTGCTAGTACTACCACGAGAACTGCTTTTTATTGACTTAAAAGCAGCAAATCCAGCTGGTGGACTGCTGAGGAAGTCTAGTCTGGTTTAAGATCTGGTGTCCAAGTACACAGTGGTCTGTCACAATAGATAAACCCCATTATCTTCTTTCCCCAGTCCTTACCCCAAATAACATGGCAAGGCTTATAATGAGTGAGTTATTAGTATTTGGCTGTAATCACATGCTCAGAAGACATTTATGACTACTAAGCCAAACCACCTCCCTCATAGTTAAAAGAAAATCCAGAGATAATAGAATCACAGACTTGTTTAGGGTGCCAAGGGCAGGGATACCCCTCACCAGACCAGGTTGCCCAGAACCCCATCCAACCTGGCCTTGAACACTTCCAAGGATGGAGCAGCCACAACCTCCCTGGGCAGCCTGTTCCAGTTCCTCATCACAAGGAGGAATTTCTTCCCAAGATCTAATCTAAATCTACCCAGGCAGCTTAAAAATCTGGGCCTTTTCTTACCCCCAAATCAATGTTTTTCATGCAACTTAACTGCAATCAGAATATAAAGCAATTTTGGAAGTCAGATGCCCTCTGAAAACCCCACAAGTAACATATGGACTCAGAATACCTTTAATAAATCCAGCCCTTGCTGGTTTAGCTGACTAAGCTGCATTTTCTAGAGTGACTTACGTTCACCTGAAATCCTGATAAAAATCTGTACATCACCAACCCCTCAATTACTCCTGAAAAATAGACAAATCACTTCAACGTTGCAACATTCAGTGGAGCAACATCTACATACCTCTAAAAACCTAAGCCAGGCTAAAAGATTTCTAAAGCTCACAGCTCAAAACCCTAAATCCTACCATCCAAAATGCCTGACCCCTACATAAGGTTTTCATTTCGCTTCCTCATCTAAGGAATTATAAGTGTCCTGCGCAGCCATGGTCTCCTCACACCATAGCTCTGCATCCCTTGTTCCTCTCCCACCTCTGACTGCTTTTTCCGCCCCTCATTCTCAGTAAAATTTCCCTCATTATCTGGTTTCCTCTATGTCCCCTATGGCTGCACTGGTATGGAAACAAGCACCTACCCCTCTTTACAGAGAAATGGAGAGATTTGCATGCATTGAATAAGATATTTTTTTCCTATCCCAGAATATTGAGTCACTAAAGGTAACTGGATTGGGAGACTCTGCCCATGTAATACCCATCAGGAAGCTCCTGTACAGACTGATTGTGTAAGAAGTATTTATTCCTCTTACTTCCTTCACACTAAGGACACTTGAGCTGGTGATGGGGCAGGACAAATCCTGTTTTTCTTAAGTAACACATTTTTCATACAGTCCACGTTCTTCTCTCACAAGGCATTACACCTAAGACAAACATTTGTGCATCTCTCACACATACCCACACACAGCTCGTAGCTCCAAGTGAATTTTACCCCATTGTTATAATGTTTATCCCTTGCATCGATGTAACTGGATAGGGATTGTGCATCTTAATTCGTTATTCTCCTGAATCTAAACACTGACCTGAGGGTATTGATTGATCACCAGCTGAATATGAGCCAGCACTGTGCTTGAGTGGCCAAGAAGCCCAACGACATCCTGGCTTACATCAGCAACAGTATGGACAGCAGGAGTAGGGAAGTGATTGTTCCTCTGGACTAAGCATTGGTGAAGCCACACCCCAAGTACTGGGTTGAGTTTTGGGGACCTCAATACAAGAAGCAGGACAGAGAAGGGCAACAAGGTTGGGGAAGGGTCTGGAGAACAAACCTCGTGAGGAGCAGCTGAAGAGGCTGAGGCTGGTTAGTCTGAAGAAAAGGAGGCTGAGGGGGAGACCTTATTGCTGTCTACAACTACCTGAAAGAAGCATGTAGAGAGGTGGGGGTTGGTCTCTTCTCACAAGTAAGAAGTGATAGGACAAGAGGAAATTGCTTCAAGTTACACCACAGGAAGTTTAGGTTGGACATGAGGAAAATCTTCATGGAAAGGGTCATCAGGCAGTAGAACAGGCTGCCCAGGGAAGGGGTTGAATCACAGAACATTAGGAATTGGAAGATCATCTAGTCCATCCCTGGACGTGTTTCAAAGTCACGGAGATTTGGAGCTCAGGGATGTGGTTTAGCGGTGGCCTTGGGACAGCTGGGTTGGTGGTTGAACTCAAGGAACTTAAAGGTCTTTTCCAACCTAAGCATCAGTTTTGTCTGTACCTGCAGTCACTCTGGAAACACCTTATTTTATTCCTTTGAGTCTTTCGTAAAACAAAGAAAAGAAAAATATATTGGAAAACACGTAACAGTTAACAGAAGGACTTTTGGAAAATGCAGAACTGAGTCTTTTAATGCTGAGTATCATTTAAAAATAAGGTATTTTGCATTGATATGAGCCTGCTGTCCTTGTCTAGTTTAAGTTTTACTAAAACTCTCCATGCCATTTCAATTTTCACAGTAAGAAGTCTCAAATACGTCTGCTTACTTTTTGAGCAATTACAGAATCAGCTCTGGCATTAAAGGTTTTCCTTCCTGCACTGGCAACACTCCTACAGCAGCAGATCAGTACTGCCAGAGGGACGACTGGATCTACACATGCTCCATTTTTGTTCATTCTGGTATCTACTGGTATCCAAGGAGTTCATTCATGTGAACGATTCAATGAAAAGAGTGACTCGAAGAGCTGAGGTACAGAGCAGGTCAAGAATTCCACCCAGGAGAGGGCACTGAAGCAGAGAGGAGGAAGCTGACTATTGTTTTAACAGCGTTAATGAGACATGGACCTGGAACTTGCCTTTACAGCCACACATACAGAGCTATGGAGTGAGTAAAACACAAGTTTGACATCTGCTGGCTGCAAACTCATGTAAAGGATGTGACTGCGTGGGGTAGAAACCACATAATTGATAAGAGATCATTACAAGGAAGCACAGAGGGTATTTTTAGCAGTGGAAAAGTTCAACATTATGACAAGTGTATGGTAACAGAGGACGTATTGCTGCTCTTGCTGTGGGGTTCTGGGGTTGTTACTAAAAGTTTGATACGAACACACCCAGCTTGCTATGGGATTTCAGTCTGCGCAGGAGTTGCAGTTGCAGTGTTTATTTTGGAAAGTCTCTCATGCCAAGATATGTGTGAGCATTACAGCCAAAAGCCAGTGGCTGAAGGAGCTGCTGAACCACTCTACCGAGCACTTCTGCTCCCCGTCCCCCTCCTCTTTGAATCAAGGTTACTAACAGACACTAGTTTAAGACAAACAACACACACAATTGCCAGCTTCTCCCACTGCTACCCATACTGATGAACAGGAAGAATTTATTTGGGAACTAGAATAGTAGTTACAGAATTGCAACTGCACTGGAAGGGATAAAGTTAGCCACGGGATGTTACGTTCGTAGTCTACAGTCCCCTTTGACAACCAGCATGTGGAAAAACTTGCTTGAAAGAGACAACTACAACCAAAGGCACTTGAAAAACACTCTGAAGAGGCAAGTCCTTTAGAATGATCCCCTAGAACATCATATTGACAAGGTTGTTCAGAGCTTGTATTCCGTTTCTGTTTGGACATGAGCAACTACTGCAGGGTTTCCCAATTTTATAAATTTCAGAAGACATTTTCTGTAACCGCACTTACCTTCCCTTTCAGGAATTAGCAGCAACTCTAAGCCTTGGGGTTAGAGTAACTTCTAATAGGATATTAGACCATACATAATACAGACTATATGGGAGATTCAAAGCTACTTACCACAATGTGTTGGTAAGGATCGATGACGGACATTTTGGCCTTAGCTTTTAATTCCAGACAACTCTCAATTCTGCACAGGAGAGGTTCCCAGACCTTTGAAGCAGAGTTGAGCAGGACAGATCCTTTAAATATTAAATAAAGAAAAAATTAATCAGAATTCTTAGGATCCTTCTGTAGCAGAGCAAATCAGCTCAAATCCTTCAGGAAGGTTCCTACCATTATTTTGTTTACCAAGAACTTCATTTCATCCAAGTTACAGAGATAGAGAGATTTACTTGCCTGAGCTGGACAAATTTCTTGAGCTTGTTTCCTCTGCCTCAGGGTAAGAGCAGGAACCAAATATCCTGCTCTGGCAGAGGGACTGGACTAGATGATTTTTCGAGGTTCCTTCCAATCCCTGATGTTCTGTGATCCTGATCAATCCCAGTCAACCCAAATGTTTCTAGCAGCTCTGCAGATAAAAAGAATGGAGACATTTATCCACTGCATGTGGGTAAATGTTTGCGTTCCAAGCCCGTCAGCGAGCACCTGCACAACAGGAAACTTCTCATAGCACCTTCACAGAAGTTAAATATTTATATATATATTTATCACATTTAGAAACCTGTTTTAGTGCAGATACTTAATCTTCTATTGTAGGACCACTTTCAGCATCTCTTCACTTCAAATTTGGGATGGGATTAATGGAGTCCCCATCCCTGGAGATATTTAAAAGACAGATATGGTGCTAAGGGACATGATTTAGCAACTTGACAGTAATTGGACAATGGTTGTAATTAGTGTTAAAGGTCTTTTACCAGCCAAAGCAATTTCATGATTCACTTTGAAAGGTTTTTTCCAGCCACACCAAATTCCCAAAGTCTTACCCAAACTGCACCCAAGCAACTAGCAGGAAACCAGTTCCCAGCACCTAAACAGCAACTGCTTTCTGACTACTTTGAGAAGATTTCTAATCAAATCAGGGGCCACCAGAGGCCTTAAGCTTCAGAACCATTTCCAAGTATCAAAGTAAAATATACTGAGAGATTATTCCTTTCTGCATCTCTAAAAATACAAGGAAACCACTGGACAGGATCAGGTCTCAGACTCAGCCGGACCACACTCAGACCTGAACCACCAGCAGAAGCTTCACAGTGAAAACAATAACATTAAACCATGTGCTCTTCGGTCTCAGGGACGTGATTCTTAAACCCTAATAGTGAAAGGGCAGAATGAGCCCTAAAGAACGACAATTTATGTCACTCCCAAACTGCTCACTCTTGAGCAATTGCGTGCAGACATTTCCATAAAGATTTTGCCTCAGTCCCGTTGGCCATAACAATAGCTTGTGGCTAGAAATTACCCTGCTCTTATTTAGATGGTTTTATCAGAGGAAATCTGAATTTAAAAAACACTTGAACGTACATTCAGTTCATAGTTCTCATTCAAAGGCACCTTAGGGCAACAGGAATCAGCCACCTTTATCACAGAGAGCAAGCGTCTTTTTCAGGCTCAGAGAACTTCCTTGAACACACAAACCTGCCCTTCTTTCTCCTAAATAACTGCTAAGAGTTCTTTTTATTAAAGTTCTATCAGCCAAATTCAGCCGTGGCACAAATGGCAAGATGGGAGGGAAGTGTTTGTAGATATTTTGTGTAGTTGGTTTTCTTTACGTTGCAAGTTTATTTTGCCTTGAGTCCTGCTTCAAAGGACGATATTGGAGAACTTGGGCAAACAAGGTCTGCCATGTTTTTTTTATTGGGTTGCTGGTTTTTTTAACTGTTCCAAACTTCAAAACATCAAGAAAAGGGAACTGTGAGGGCAATCCAGTCATTATGATGAAGAGGAGAGTTGTAAGTCAACTTACACAGTCAACTACCAGTGAGTTATCACGCTCATTTTGAGAAGACGCACAAAACCAAGCCAAGTACGCGGGCTTGGTTTAGGACCAAGTCTGCAAGGTCAGGCCCAGGACGAGAAGCCTGTTTTGAGTTATCTCTCTCTAACATCCTAAAGGCACGGTTCCAGTTCTCCAGATCATCACTCCACTGGTAGACTGGCTTAGACATGATATCATCCTATATACCCCATCTCATTTCTTTCCACATCTGCAGGAAACATATTTTTGGTCCTGCAGACAACAGTCGCTCTTGGCTATGATTCTGTAATGAATCCCCAAGAGCCATCTGCCCTCCTCGTTGTGTGAGGCAAGGATCATGCAGATGGATAAATATGCAATCATGTCATGAATCGCTGCGTCGCAAACACACAGGCAGGAACCCACAAGGCGAACATACACAGGAGAAGCCTCTGAACAGAGAGAAAAGGGCCAGGGAGCAAGTTGACTCTGATGGGATATGCACAGCTTGGGTTTCCACCCTGCTCCAACCAAGACCGTGACAGATTCCAGTTCAAACCAGAGCTCTTGGCTTGCTGTGGTCTCAATCAGAACCTCTGAGGCACCCAAAGACGGACAGACAGTGTAATTTCAAATGTTTGAGCACACCTGAGGCTGGCAGATGGATGGGTATCCATGCTCTGACAGAAGCCAGAAAGACATCTAAAGGGATAGCAGGCATCTATGACTAAATCACTTGAATACTTCTGTCCTTCTCAGCGTATTTAATTCCTCCCTGTGACGGTGCTGAGGAACAGGTTGCCCAAGGAGACTGTAGCTGCTCTATCCCTGTAAGTGTTCAAGGCCAGGTTGGATGGGGCTCTGGGCAACCCGGTCTGGTGGGAGGTGTCCCTGCCACAGGCAGGGGGGTTGGGACTGGATGACCTCCGAGGTTCCTTCCAACCCAAACCATTCTGTGGTTCTACGCCAGCTTTCTGCTAAATGCCTCAATCTCTCACCCAGCAATGAATATGGGATAGCTGCCTGTTTAACTCAAGCCAGTCGGTGATAGCTCATTTCTGCTTGAGGTGGCAGAATGTAAAGAATAAGGGATTATTGTCCCTGAGGACCAACAACAACAGAGCAGTACCACAAAAACAAGTGACATGCACACGCAGACAGAGATTATTGTGGGCACATTTTCATTCATTATATTGATTCAGTAAATTCCTCCAGATAACACAGTTTCACAGTGGACATTTAGGACATGGGACCAGCAGAATAATGAGACTTTCATGATGAGTACGAGCTGACTCCACAGTTGTCTCTGAAAATGAGTAAAGCCCAACACACCATAAATATCACACAACCTCAAGTCCCTGAGAAAAATGATAAAAGGGAGATTGTGTTTGTATTGAGCTGGCCACGTCTTAAAAACTCAAAATCCACAGACAAGTGAAAATACAAGTGAATAAGCGCTACTCACCGGAACAGTCAGTAATGCTCCTGCTAATTTTAATAAGGGCAAAGGCGACCGAGTAAGTTACATATCGACTCAGGCTTCTGGTATGAATGTCACCATCCTTTATCAAATCAGATTACAGGATTTTATCTGGTTACAGATTGATCCTGTGATTTTTCTAGCAGAAATAACAAATAATCCGTTTCCACATGGTTTTTTTGCCTGGCATCCTGGAAAATCACTGTAATGTTATGTCTTCATTTAGGGCTTCCCACACAAGGGACACAAGTTTACCTCTTACTCTGTGTGGAGCACCCATTGCTCCATTCCATCACAAATAAATCAGTAAATGCTCTGCCGGCACGCAATGACTGTTCTGCCCACGCCAGAGCCTGGGTGGCAGGAAGGATCCTGAGCGGAAAAGGAGAAAACTCGACCTTTGTGCCCTGTTTTTTTTTTAGGGGTTGCTCTGAGGTGAAGTTGGGTGAGACAGATGAGACAGTACAAAGAGCCATAGTGGAGATTTCAAGATTGGGAAACCATATATGGCTTTCTCCTAAAACTGAAAGGATGGTGAATCTCTTTCTCAAAAGATGACTTGGCAGCCTGGAAGCAATTGATGACAATGCAGGTGACACAGAGGAACAAAGGCTTTTCCTCCCAATGGCCAGAGAACCCTATGAAATACCCTAGCAGGGCCCAAAACCCTTAAGCAAGGTAAATATACAGCTTATCTAGTGCTTAAGGCTTCTTTAGGGGCCAAACACGAAGACAGATGATCAAGCCAGGTCTCTATGAAGAGCTGCCCAGCACCTCCTGGAGAAGACCATGGTGCGGTCACCTCCTGTAGCATGAGGAGGCAAGACTTGGTGAGTCAGGGGAAAGCACACAATCCGCTAATAACATTAATTAAAATGGAATTAGTCCAAGAGACTAAAAAAATATTTAAAATCCCTATTTTACATTCCACAACAGATGACCTTACCAACAGAATATTCAAGAGGTTGGTGGAAGCATCTCTGCCTCAACACCTGCACCTGAAACACCTTGGTGGTGGAAGTCCCCAAGCAGAGGCAACTGATTCAGGCCTTGATGGTTGATCTTACAATTACTGTGCTTACGCAAAAGGAGAGTTAACAAGAAACACTCACCACAATCGTTTGCATGAGGTTACGAGGAAAAGCCATGTCATCATACATGATTTTACTGCATGACTAGCCTGGAGAAACACTGGAAAGTGGAACTGACTAAATTCAGTGTAAGGAATTCATTTATTCTGAGAAAGCAGAGTGACTTTAGCTAAGTACTCTTGCATATTTTTCTCTCCACTGGCTGCTAATTTACTTCAGTTGAAATTGCACTAGAAATAACAAAAAAACCTTGAATGTCAAAGAAGTTCCACTGAAGGGCTCCAAATATATATTTTCTTTTGTAAATACAAAGATCACTGTTGGTTTCTACTGATAGTTTTAGATGACAAAATCTCGAGTTATGTCAAAATCCCTCAAGCAGCTGATCGGTAATCCCCACTGCATCACACCAACTCCATATAGCTCATGAAGTACCAGACACTGTTTTTTCCAAGTAGAAGGCCAAAAAAATCTGAAGAATAATGTGAAAAACCCAGTGGAAGCCCCACAAAAAAGAATGCCCAGGAGGTACTCCCGGCCAAAGCAATTACAGCGAGCTAGGCAGGTCCACCTCTTAAAATCATTTCGAGATGATAATCTGAGATCAAGAATTGAAGAAAATCACTTGAGCAAGAATAAAACACACCCAGGATTTCTATACTTTTAACATTTCAGAATCCAGTTACTCCACAAAGAAGCTTTTTCCATAGGATGGTTATTTATTGAAGGGAAACCTAACTTTTGGAACCCAAACATACTGTATCAGCATTCTTGTGGCCCAGCAGAACAAGTGCAGGGATTATTGTCCCATAGTGGGCACTGGTGACGCTTCACCTCAAATCCTGGGGTCAGGTTTGGGCCCCTCACTCACTGTCAGAGGGTACTGAGAGACTGAAGCATGTCCACAGAAGGACAGCAGAGATGGGCAAGGGGCTGGAGCACAAGAGCTCTGAGCAGTGGTTGAGGGAACTGGGAGGGTTTAAAGGGAGAAAAAAAATGAGGCTCAAGAGAGACCTCCTCACTCTCCACAACTCCTTGAACTTCCGGAAGTTGGAACAAGGTGGGGGTAAGTCTCTTATCCCTAGGAATAAGTAAAGACAACTGCTTCAAGTTGTGCCAGGAGAGGTTTAGGCTGCGTATTTGGAAGAATCTCTCCACCAAAAGGGTTATCGGACATTGGAACAGGCTGTCCAAGGCAGTGGTGGAGTCTCAGTGCTTGGAGAGATTGTAAAGTCATGGAGGTGTGAGGTGAGGAACAGGTTGGTGGGGACCAGGCAGTGCTGGAGGAATAGTGGAACTTGATCTGAAAGGTTTCTTCTAACTCAAATGATTCTGTGATTCTACAATAACTTCTAAAACTAGAAGCTATACATCTCAAGTGCCATGCCTGACAGGACAGAGTTGTGTTAAATAATGAGTGTGGTTCTTCCATAAGTTACCTGTACTCTCACTCCTGCTTCCCTGCTGTAAAATAGGGATGCTTTAAAATAAAATTTAGAGAAAACATCAGAGTGAATTTTCACAGAAGTATTCTCTGTTTGACTTTCTGGGGAAGAGAGAAGCATGAAAAGACACCAGTACTCTCAGGCTTCAACTGCAGACCAGACTACTTCTGCTCTACAGCTGGGCAGTGGTTTCACACAAAAGAACCACCTCGATATTGCTAGAAGCACAAGGAGCTGGTGAAGCTTTCAGCTGGGCTTCTGCCCAGGTGAAGTGTGACGGCAGCAAACCAAATTTAGCTGAATCCTAGGCAAACATTTCCTTCAAATAGCTTTTCTGATTCTCTTTTCTGCTCCATTAGTATCCGAACTACTCTTTTCATATATGTTTTATAATGGGAATTCTGGGCATTCCCAGTGCAAACCAGTAATGGCGGCCAGTGCAGACAGGGCCACTGTCACGCTGGCACTGCCAGGATGGAGAAAGGGCTGCACACAGAAAGTGCCTTTCATCATCCTACACTCAATGTCTCCGCAACATGACTCAACAGGTGAGCTTTGAACTTCTGGGTTTGGACTACTTACTCAAGCTGGGAGCTCCGGTCACTGTCTGCAGTGAAGGGACAACTGTGCAACAATTCCTTTGAGTCTGTATGATCAGAACATCAGAGTGTGACAGGGTAGAGAGTGATTCAAGGAAATTTGTCGGGACTTTCTAGTAAAAGCAAGTCATGACCAAGCTTCTGACACTGGCATTTTTCAGCCTACTGTAAGCACTGCGAGTAAAATTTATATGGAAACCACATCCTGGCTGGAATTTGAGTAACATAATTGTATGCTTTACACAGACAGACATCCCTGCTGCCTGTATTACACTCTTGAGGGGAAAGACTAGACTGTGAACTTAACACTATGAAATATTTCTTCATATTTCTCATGTATTTTTAAGCAATTGATGTAATAAATAAATACTAGACTGAGCAGGAGAGCCTGACTGCATGAATACAGTGCATCAGTACCAATCAGAGCTCTTCACCTTGTATCTAACCAACCCCAACAAAAAAAAAACAACCAAAAACCAGTAACTGCCAGCTGCCTAGATCTTATATGTGGTTCAGGAGCGTGATACAAACAACGAAATCTTCCACTACAAAGCCACAAGCCATGACTCAAGAAGTCAAGGGTACAGCAATCCAGGCCAGGAAGAAAAACCCCAAATTTACATATCCTCTTGTGTAAAAGGGCTTTGCAAAATCTGAGACAGCAAGGAGACTTTTGTGTAGAATCAGAGGAGTGGCTGGACATTCAGTAGAACTTTGCTAAACTATGATTAGTCTCTTAGCAAACTTCTTAATGGGAATTCACCACTTCCCTTGCCAACTCAAGCTCTTGCTCAGCATATTTAAAGCACTGGTTCATGATGAGAGGAACAACCAGCATGTACTATGGGAGAGTAGAGATGTTCACGCACTTTACAAAAAGGGTTTTCACTCAGAAAACATCAGTTTGTCAAAGAAAACAGCTGTTAGAGAAGACTATCAGTTTTAATGGAACTCTTTTCAGGAGAATTGAATCCCATTTATCCTCAAAACCAGAGTGAACTCAAAACACAGTCTACACATGGTCAGGTCACCTTAACTTAGGGGAAGGCTAGTGTTTACCTTCCCACACTCCTAATTTCAGAGAAGACACATGGATTCAGGTCTCCCTCACCCCCAGTGCTTGCTCTTGCTCTGCCCCTTCCTTTATGCCCCGTGACAGCAAGAAGCAGGACTGTCCCACAACCAACCCTATATTCAGCTCAAGCATGCCAAAAAATAAAACATCAAACCAATGGACAAGTTCTAGGCTCTATTTAGCACCACTGGTTTTAACAAGCTTCTTTCAGGAACATTTACAGAGTGTTTAATAGCTGATGACATCCAGGCCCATGTATTTTTTAAAGAGATGAAGGAACTGGAGGGAGAAGCCCTCACATGCTCTTCCTTCCCAGGCACTCACAGGTGAAAAAAGGTTTTACAAGCCACCTGTAAAACGAAGGAAAAACCTGTTTTTCCTTCCACTTGAGCCAACCAAGCTTCTTTTTCATGCTTGTATTGTTTCAGTTACTCAATTACAAGAGATTATCCTCGGAAGTACATAAAAGATAAGCTCCAAAAACCCCAACAAACAACCCAACCCAAACCCCCACACCTTAATATTTTCCAGACAGCACTACCTAATGGAATTCACCATAATTATAGTGGCCATTTTTTCACAGCACTGTGGATTTGGGAGGAGACAGTGTCTAAGGTGAGACTAAGAGATGTGGTGGCAGATTTTTATATATAATTTTGATTCAGACTTGACTTGATGACTAGGAATAAGCTATTTAATTCTTCTGTATCAAAAATACACAAACCCAGACAAAATACTGAGTATAAAAAAAGTCAGGACCTGCTTCCTACCATCTTCCACCCTGATGTTGCCCAAGCTCCTATTTCACTTCTCTTGAGGATTTTCACCTTGATTCAGTTATAGGAGTTCGGATACACAAAGAAAAAGCGCTTTCCCATATAAGACACCAGTCAAAACCCACCACAGTTGTGAAGCCTTTGCAGAATCATGAATTTATCAAAAGATCAACTACATTTAGTGTTACAGTTAGAAACTCAAAATCCATTCTCCTTGGATTAGCAGGAAGGAGGATTCAAACAGAACAGCAGAATAAGAATCACAAAACATTTTTGGTTGGAACAGACCTTTAAGATCATCAAATCCAACCTCACCACCAAAACATGTCCCTAAGCAACAGGTCCATATGTTGCTTAAATGATCATGTTTGTATTTTATAGGTGTGGTGATTATTTCAGATGTCCATAGAATAGTCTAGGTTGGAAAAGACCTTTGAGATCATCAAGCCCACCCATGAACCCAACGGTCCCAAGGCCACCATTAAACGCCATCCCTAAGCTCCGGACCTCCACTTTTAAACACATCCAGGGATGGCAATTCAACCCCCTCCCTGGGCAGCCTGTTCCAAGGCCGGATGACCCTTTCCAGGAAGATTTTCCTCATGTCCAACCTAAACTTGCCCTGGTGCAACTTGAGGTTAGCTGCAGCATAGAACTTGAAAGAAATGCCTCAGAAGTACATAATCTTTCACAATTCTCCAATGCAGGCTATTTTTAAAACCATAACATTGCTAATTTCTTACAAGCCACAAATCTACTTTGTCAGCTTCTCCCCAAGAGAAAGTTCTGTGGGGTTTTACCTAAGCCCCATTTGCAACCCATATCCTTGAGACAGACATCGTAACAAGGGAGAAAAATAAACAAAAAACCAAACCAAATCCCCACTCTTAACCTACATCTATCTCAATCTTCAACTATGGGTCTTGTGCATCACAATTGGCTTTTAAATTCCTTGGGGGCTGCAACTGCTGCTGATTGCAAGACACTCATGTCTGTACAGATCTTACTATCATTTCTGTGTGTGTAAATAAATCCTCAACTTTATAATCACAGGCTTAGGATTAAAAAAGGATTAAGTTATAAGAGGATAATTTACTGCAGAAGTGCATATTTCTATAGATCTTAGCTAAGGGGACAGGCACAGGTATAACTTACCAATAATACTAGGAGGGAATTCAATAAAAGCCTTAAAATGGTCTCAACATCAATCAGTAAGGAAAATACTAGCTTTGTATCAATGCTGAGTCAGCTCGATGGCTTTGGCATAAGCTAACCACAAAACATACAACTGAGCCTGACTCAAATCACGTACAGCTGTGAACTTCAGTACGTGGAAGCTTCTGACCCTGTATTTTCCTCCTGAATTGGCACATTCAGGGATGGAAGCGGGAATGATGGAGACAGATTCTTGTTTGTAAACAGCTCATTTCATATTTTAAAAGTATAAGATTTCAGCATCCTGCAGAGATAAAGGACACCAGAATCATAGATTCATTAAAGATGGGAAGGGACCTCGAAAGATCATCCAGTCCAATCCCCCTGCCGGAGAAGGATCATCTAGACCAAGTAACACAGGAAGCAGGATGCTGCTCCTCACTTTGCTGCAAATGCCTATCTTCAGATGGCAATGCCTTCATATGTGCTTAGGCAGGAGAAAACAGCACTGTCAGCTCTAAAGCTACATGACCTGTTTAATACCTTATTTAGGATCACATAAATTTCATCCAGGAGGAGCCTGGTCCTCCTTCAGGGAGGATGTGAGGAATCTGGACATCTGACTCATGCATCAGCTTCTAAACTGTCTATTTGTCAGGCCAGATCCCAAAAACTTTCGGCCCTACACATGCTGACAAGACTTGGAAGTCCCTGCACAGCAAAAGCATGAGCCAAGATGGAAAGTGTCATCTCGGCAAGCGTCTTTCTGAGAAAGGAAAACATATTGGGGGAAAAAAATGCAGTATCCGAGCCCTTGTCACACCTGCCAGCTGGTACTGGACCAGCACAGTTAGCACTGGGGACAACTCAGGGATTTTATGAGGAACATTTGAGAAAATGAATAAAACCTGTACAGTGATGGCCTTCAACAATACTGTGGTCTTATTTTTACAGAGTCACAGAATTGTCTGGGTTGGAAGCTACATCAGCCATCATCTAGTCCCAATCCGCTGCCACTTTCACCTGTCCCAGAGACCACCTCCGGTCCCTGCACCAGGGGCTGAGTAATGCTGCTCCAGACATTGACACACAGGCTACTGGAAAGCAGAGCAGTCAGGAAATTCGTATCATTCTCTGAGGTAAACAGTTAACAAAAGCCCTCAGGAAAGTCTGAATACCAGGGTGGGATTTTTTTTCCCTTTTTCGTTTTTTGAAAAAAAAAAAAGAGAAAGTTCTTCTGAAAGTGTCCTGTTACTACATCATGTTATTCTAACCTAGGGCAGGGATGAGATCATCCTCATTACTAACACAGGTTCTGGGATTTGTTTTCCAGACAAGTGGGAAAGACGTGGTGCTATCGGTGAGGCACGGTGCGCACACACACACAAACACACGAGAGGGATCACCACCCTTCTCTCAGGGTGATGACCATCAGCTCTGCAGCCTCCACTCATGGGCGTCAAAGAGAACTCCTGCCACCTATCATGTGGTGCTTCTGTTTAGATAGCTACAAACAAAGCAAAACCACCCCAGTTGTAAATTCAATTGTGTCTTGTGACTAGTCCCCCAGGCTTTAGCTGGGAGCTGAAACAGCAGCTGAGCCAGAGTTGCAGGAAAAAACACTTGATTTTTTGCTTAACTAATCTCTGGGCAGCAAATCACAAACAGCTTTGACCCATCTTTAGAGCAACCACTAAATCACAGAATCATTTAAGTTGGAAGCTCATCAAGCGCAACCATTAACCCAGCTGTCTCAAGGCCACTGCTAAACCCTGTCCCTAAGGTCTGGATCTCCACGACTCTGAAACATGTCTAGGAATGGTGATTCAATCCCCTCCCTGGGCAGCCTGTTCCAATGCCTGATGACCCTTTCCATGGAGATGTTTTTCCTCATGTCCAACCTAAACTTCCCTGGTGTAACCTGAGGCCATGTCCTCTTGTCCTATCACTTGTTACTTAGGAGAAGAGACCAACCCCCACCTCCCTACAACCTCCTTCTGAAACTCAGCCTTCCTCATCAATGTCAAGTGAGCAACTAGTCAAGATTTTGGTTTTGCTCCCTCAAAGTCAACTTTCCTTCTTGGGAAACTACCCTGAAGGACAAAAAGACTTTGATCAAGTGAAGAATAATTTTGAATTTCATCTCCCACCTCTCAACTCCACATACCAACCGTGGGCCATACCATACTCAGAGCTTCTACCCACTGTGCTGGGAAGTTTCCATGGGAAACCAAGTATTTCTATGTACTGTGTATCCGCTCTCATACACTTGAGTCTCTGGATACAAGCAGGAGACACCTTCTCTGGCTGCCATGACTAGGTACAACTAAAAGTTCTGAACCAAAGTACATCAAGGCAAAACCAGATTGGCTTAAACATTTTCTATTATAATTAACATCAGGTTATCTGGCAGAAGGAATCTATTCAAATCATCATGAAAATCCAAGAGGGTACCCTATGAGAACACTGTAATTCCATGTCTCTTTGGTTCTGTCTCCCTGACACACCAGAACAAGAGAACCCTGGAAGGTGGTGACAAAGGGACAACAAGGAGATTCTGAGAGACAGCAATGCCAGAGGTTTTCTTAGCTCTACACTGTAAATTCAACACGTTCTCCCTAACAGAAAGGTAACAAAATAAGCACATCGGGTCCATGTTTCCTCTCTGAAAATTCCTGGTAGGCTGAACAACTCTTAGTAACAACAACGTAGCTCATCCTACCAATCATTTTACACAGTATCTGAACCTACAGAGATGCAGGAGGACTATCCTCCTGCTACGATACCCACTGCGGTTACAATTCTACCTGCAACATTGCTCCTCGCTTGGCATTAGAATTTTTTTATCTCATTTCAGAGTCTTCACCTGCAAGAAGCCTCCAAACTGGAAGACGCATACTCCACAGCTCAGGCGGCCGATGGGATTGTCCCCAAAGATTGGGCACAAGATGCTGTAAGACAAGCCCAGAGCAGCTTTGCGGGGGTCACGGAGCCAAGAGGTGCTGGAGCTCAGCAGCTCAAACCCACCATATCAGGCTGCCTGAGGCAAGGTGGTGGACTTTGTACTGGTACACACCTCCAAGCTACTGGTTGGGGTGGGTTACTACAACTGGTGACACCACTGAGGCAGCAGGTTCTCCAGAGGGCTCAGAAGGACCAAGCAGAGGTGAACCAGGTCAACAAACCAACCTACACGACCAAGGGGGCAGGAGGACCTCATGGCAGTTGGCTGCGATACCACTGGTGCCACAGGTGGGAGAGGCCACAAACAGGAACCATTTCACAGGGTTTTAGGGTGGATTCTTCTGTCAGCCCCAAAACGAGAAGCTGCTGAGGCGGGCACTTGGTGCGGCTTCCCAGAGCTCTACTTCCCCATACACTGGAGGGCAGTTGCTTCACTGAGGAACCGCTGCCACAAGCCACTCCGAGGAGCCCGGGCGCAGGCTCTGACCCCCACCCCAAAGCCGAGGGGCTGCAGCGAGCCACGGAGGTCCCAGCGGGGCAGGAGCACCCACCACTCCCGCGGGGTACGCCCGGCCCTCCGCTGTCCTCGCCGCCGCCGCAAAACCCTCTTCCCGCCTCGCTCTTCCCGCCAAAACGTGCGCTGGGGCGCTGGTGGGGGGGGAGGGCGTCAGGCCGCGCTGGGGGCTCTCGGGCAGCGAGAGGGACGGTCCAGGCAGTGAGGGGCAGGTGGCCGCTGGGAGGGAGGGCAGCCCCGATCCCCGCCCCGTTCCCAGCCATCCCCCGCCTCATCGCCCCCCGCCCCGCCGTGAGGAGCCGCAGGAAGGGGCTCCCGCCTCGCTTACGGTTACCGGGGGTCCCGCGGGCTCGACCATAGCTCCGGGCTGGGGCTCGGCGGGAGCTCGTAGCTTTGCGGAGGGTGGAGGGAGGGGAGGCGCCGGAGCGGGGCCACCGCCTATTAAGGAGGACTGGGGCGGGGATGTTGGCGTTCAAGTAACTTTATAAATAAAAGCCCACTTCTCTGCTTCCTGCTGTCCTGGGGGACAGAGCAGGGGGTGTTCGGTCTGGAGAAGGTCGGGGCTTCGTGCAGGTTGACAGGGCTTAAAGAGGGCTGTACGAAGGCTTTCGGGGGGGAGGAGGAACAGAGTGAGGGCTAAAGGCTTCACATTGCATAGCTGGAGATGAGAAATGAGAAGAAATTCCCCCCTGTGAGGGTGCTGAGGCACTAGAACAGGCTGCCCAGCAAGGTTGTGGCTGCTCCATCCCTGGAAGTGTTCCAGGCCAGGTTGGATGGGGCTCTGGGCAACCTGGTCTGGTGAGAGGTGTCTCTGCCTCTGGCAGGGGTTTGCGACTGGCTGATATCTAAGGTCCCTTCCACCATAAGAGTCTGTGATACTATCAGTACCACATCTCTCCACGACCTGAGCTCGACCAGGGCTACAGGAATGGAGCAGAAGCTGCTGGCCAAGCCCACACTGAGGAGCTGGCCCCAGCAAGTTAGGGCAGTGTGACTGTTCCTGGCACCTGCGTGTGATCCTGTGACTCTCCTGTGTATCTCTACATCAAAATCACAGAATCACTGAACATCAGGGTTTGGAAGGGACCTCCAAAGATCATCTAGTCCAATCCCCCTGCCAGAGCAGGATCACCTAGACCAAGTCACACAGGAACACGGCCAGGTGGGTTTTAAACGTCTCCAGAGATGAGTGTATTTTCATTCTGTTAGTGTATCAGAAGCATCAGGTTGAGAGATTCACAGTAGTGTCAAGCAGGACTCAGATCATAGAATCATACAGTCGGCTGGGTTGGAAAAGACCTTCAAGCTCCTTTGAGTCCAACCACTCACTCAGCTGTCCCAAGGCCACCGCTAAACCCTGTCTCTAAGTTCCAGACCTTGACAACTTTGAAACATGTCCAGGGTTGGATGCCTGACAGGGACATTTAGGCTGATGGCTCACATCCCTCAGCTCAGTGAGGAGAAAGTCTCTGCGGTGCAGAAATGTGACTTCAAGTTAGTGTTTCACCACCCTAAGGCTTACAAATGCAAAGCAGATGAGCTCATGCACACATGGAAGCTGCCCTCACCATCAGGCTCAGGCTTCTGCTCACACTAGGTTTTTAGTCTAAACCACATGCCCATCACAGCTTAGTAACATCGTGCCTCTGGCTTTCTCATCTGGCACATATGAAGTTACAAGTTGCACTTTTTGGTGGTGCTCAATGGCCTTTACTGGAGGAAAGGGAAGTGGGAAGGAGGGAAGGGAGTCAACAGGCTGGATTGGGTTGTTTTTAATGTTTTTAATTATTTTTTATTCTATCACATTTGCCCCTTGTGATGACATCTTCCCTTCCATATTTTCTCCCGTCCGTATTTTTTTCCAGGTTTGCTTTAAAATATAAGTGTTTCAAAGCACGTTTCTAAAACAAAGTGCTGTATTGTTTGCTGCATCATTAACACTCCAAAAAATATTTTCTACCTGGGTTTGTGGACTTCCCAGTGAGTCAGTGGGACAACCTGACAGGCTTGCACCTCAGCTGCTGCTCACCCAGAACTAGGGCTCTGGACATAACAGATCTCAAAGAAGCCTGTTCTTCTCTAGGCAAGACTGAGTTTCACTTCTATGTTGAAGTCAAGCTCTTTCCAAATACCCTGAAATTATGCTGGAATGCACTGGGGCTTTGCACATACTTAGCAGCTAAGTGGAAACTCATTTCTTTGAAAAATGCCCATAAAAAAGCAAAGAAAAAGGAGGAAAAACAAAATGACTTAACTAGGGCCTCCTCAAAGCACAGAAAATCAAAGGGTGGCCTTCCACAAGTGAGAGGTAAGTAAGTGGCATTCCCATTCTGTTAACAAAATTTCTTAATGTCTAGTAAACTGGTAGCCACAATTAGAGGCCAGCAAGCCACTCCCGGGTGCAAGGCAACGCAAGCGAGAAACCTCATTTTCTCCATCATCTTACTAGTCTCCTGCTGTGAAGCACTGCAAGACCTGGACAACTCAGGCCGTGACTTTTAACCTAATTGTCTGTCTCATCCAGGGAGAAAAAAAAAAAGCCATGGGAAGAAAGTGCTGTCACAATGAAGGGCAAGTTTATATTTATAAAGCAGACCTAGGGCTGCCAGCTCAGAAAGGCCGTATTTGATGTGGACAACTTCTTCACCCACTTCCTCACTGCGCCTATTTGAGGGTACATTAGCCAGAACAAAGACAGCAAAACCACCACAATGGGTCCTTCTGGCTTCCACATCAACTACTGTCTGAAGATCAATGCCAGGCTGGACAGGACTCTGAGGAACCTGGTCTAGTGTGAGGTGTCCCTGCCCATGGCGGGGAGGTTGGATTAGATGAAATGTAAGGTCCCTTCCAACCTAAATCATTCTATGATTCTGTGATTCTATGATCACCATTATTTTTTGGTAGGAAAGGACTTTAAAATGTGTCAGAAGATTTCAGCAAATGGTCTTGAGATGTCCAGAAGTGACAAAAGGCACAACCAGGATTGCTCTTCGCAAGTTACTTCCTTTCTTCCCTTTGACTAGTGATTCTTTGGTGAGGCTGAGGGTATGACCACATTTCCTGTGCTCTAAATCCACTCAAACTCTTTTATTTTGTTGTGTCCTCTTATTTTGAAGGGATCTTGTAGCTCAGCTTTCTCCCAGGCACCCCCACCCTGGCATAGTCCTGCTTCAACCACATACAAACTTCTGTGGAGCCACGTGTTGCTCCCAGGCTTGATAAGATGTCCCTGAGATGTGCCAAGGAAGGGTTGGTTATCTGCAAACCAAGGCTGAATCTCCAGCTCTTGGCATTTTGAATTTATGCAAAACATGAGTCCCAGGGCACGGCTCTGCTTTTATTCTCTCGCTGTGGTTCTACAGATAACAAATGCAAAAATAAACGCAAAACCCAACAAACAGGGGAACTCCAGTATTGTCATCAAAACTCCCCAACTGTGTTCTAAGCAGCAAAACTCCGATTTCTCCCTGTCCAAGGAAACAACTCAGACTCTTGATAAGGAACTGACTAACTATCCAGCAAAATTCCTCTTCCCTTGACGCAAGAAAGAAATGAAAAGCTTTATTTTACATTATGACTGTTCCTGCTTTTTCATGTAACATCAGGCGAGTTATTTTTGGGTTTAATCCTATTTCTTCAAGAACATTATGGGCAGGGTTCCACGATCTTTCCTTTTTCCTGTGGCAAGTCTCTCCCCGTCTCTCACTCTTCCCCATATGCTGCAGGTCCTTACTCACTTCGTGGTGCCTGTGTAGGATTTTGTGGGGTGCCTCTTCAACTCATCTCTGAACAATATGGGTTAAGGAACCTAATTCCATTCTTTTTGGTGTGGTTTGTTGTGGGGTTTTTTGTTTCAGACGATTTCAACCCACTAACAACCACCTGCTGCTGCTGTTATTCTGCAGTGTGAGATGTCCCTTCTGCCCTCCATGTACCCCCGCATGCCAGAGCCCCCTGACCATGAGCTGACTCCCAAGCTTTTCTTCCTGAGGGCGACTGGTCCACACGAGAAACCAGCCACGAACCACAGCAAGGCAATTAGAGAGTGGGGGAAAGGGCATATTGTGAAGTCAAAAGCAGACAAAGGGCTTTTCTCGAGCAGACTTGTAGGGGAAGCGATGACAAATTCCAGAGGCTGTTTTAGCCCACTGCTCCAGACCGTCAAAGCTTAGACACAACTTGAGGCAAACCATGGAAACATATTTGGGGATATTTTGTCAGATGTTTGGCACAAACTCAGTACTTTCTTCCCAACATTTTTAAGCACAGATCCTTCACAGCGTATCAGAAAAAAAATCACTCTTTGGTCAGGCTTACAAACCCCACAGGACTAACTCCTGCCTCCATGAGGGCTGAGAAATTTGTGCCTATCCAAGATGATTGGGCTCTGCCAAATGCAGAATGGGCAGCAGGTCCACTGAGGGAATCCTGCTGCTCTGCTCTGCTCTGATGAGACTGCTTAACTGCAAGGCTGGGTCCAGCTCTGGGCTCCTCAGCACAGGGACATGTTGCTTTTGGAGCAGGTCCAGAGGAGGCCCCAGAAATGCTGTTGTGAGAGGGAAACCTTCTGCTGTGAGGACAGACTGGGAGAATTGGGGGTTTCAGCTGGAGAAGAGAAACTTTGGGGAGACCTAGTGCAGCCTTTCCATCTTTAAAAGGGTGCATAAGGAACGTAAGGACAGATTTTTATTAAGATCAACTCAGCACTAGGACATCTCTATGCCAGAACCGCCCTGCGCCAGGACAACTGGCTGCCCAGGGAGGGGGTTGAATCACCATTCCTGCACGTGTTTCAAAGTTGTAGAGATCTGCACCTTAGGGACAGGGTGTAGCGGTGGCCTTGGGACAGCTGGGTCAGTGGTTGGACTGTATGAACTTAAAGGTCTTTTCCAACCTAAATGAATCTGTGATTCTATATCTATATGCAGATATTTCCCCTATCACTTACAAATTAACCACTCTGCAGGACTTTCCATTGCAAATGAGGAAAAACTGCACTTTAAGGGAATTTTGATCAGGTGTCTGATTCCTTGGCAGACCCCTTCTTTCTGTCCCTCCTTCCACCTACATGGTGGTTTCCTGGGGCTGTGGCCAAGTCACCCACTGCAGTTATGGAAACAAACATGAAGAGCTAAAATAACAGCAGGTTTCAGACACAGTCCTGCGATCCTGAAATATCTTCTGAGAGCTTGAAGTACAGCACATCGGCTGAAACCTTCACATTAAGGCAAAGTCAGTGTCTGTAACTGTCTGCTCTTGTATCTCTAACGTCTGACCTCGTACAATGGGATAGCTCTGTCGGGAAGGGACCTCAGCAGGTTTCTGGTCCTATCTTCTGCTCAAAGCAGAGGCAGCTCTAGGGTCAGACGAGGTTGTCCTGAGCTTGATACAGTGGCACTTGAAAACCTCAGAGGATAGAGATGTCGCAACCTTAAGCCATGGCTGGACTGTCGTCGTAGAAGGAGAATTTCTCTTTAGATCCATTCTGTACCCATCTTGATTCAACTCACACCTGCCATCTAAGGTACCACTGCGAAGGACATGCCTCCATCCTGCCAGGGGGATTGGACTAGACGATCTTTTGAGGTCCCTTTGAATCCCTAATGTTCTGTGAATCTGTGATTCTCAGTGCCCATCCTGACCACAGAACTGCTCTTCGTGTTACGCTGAACAGAGTTCAAAATTAGCAGCTCAAAATTGGGCTATATGAGCTACACTTCAGTTTGTGTTGTCAACCTGTCCCCAAATTCTTAGACTAGGACTTTCCCTCTAACCTCATCCCATGAAGAATGGCTCCACTGTGAGGATCTCATTGACTTCTGCTTTACAGAGGATGGTTGTATTAAATTGGTTTGGATTTTCCAAGCCACGTCAGTGAGAAGCAGAGAAGTTCATGTCGGGACAGTGCCTTGTTCATCACAGCCATAACAAGAGCATCAATGTATGGCACTGAGGGACGTCATCCCATCCCAAACTTTACAGTCATCTTCCTTCTGACACACCTTTATTCATGGAAATTGTTCAAAGCAAGAAAATAAGTATTTTGCAGGACTCCCTGCTTATTCTATCTTTGAAGAGTTTCAGTTCTGGAAAAACGGCACAATTCAAGAAAGCATATGGAATCTTTTAGGAATAAGATCCTTACAGTATGGAGCTGCCTGAGCAGTTACTGTGCTTGAGCCATTAATCCAGGAGAGGGCTAAAGTGTCGCTCAAAGTTTCCTACAACTGCCACAAGAAAACCAAAAGGAATGAACCCATTGTTTCTGCTTGAAAGACAGTTCTCATGAGATAGAGTATTTCTGTTACAAAGCTGCAGGTAGTGTTTGGACAACCTTGTTTGCCCTTTTGAGAATTGCTGGGTAATAAACATTCTCTCGACACACATTAGGCACATAGGATCATAGGATCATAGGATGTTAGGGGTTGGAAGGGACCCAAGCGATCATCGAGTCCAACCCCCCCGCCGGAGCAGGACAAAACTATCTAACACAGATCACATCACAGGTCACTGGTTTTCTGCCTGCCTCATTCAGGTTCTTCAGAGGCAACACTCCAGTTAAATGGTCACTTTTCCCACATTTCCTCTCTTCAGTGAGTTTGTTTCTACTAGAATGGCCTTTTAAATGGATTTCTTTTACCCCTTTCATGAAGTCAGTGATCGGCACTGTAGTCCTTACATCAACATTTCCACTATTGTAACATACGTCTTGATACACAGATCCCTAGTGTCTCATTTTGGCATTAACTTTCCTACTGTTTCACTTAAACATTCAAAATACTCCCAAAATTTAAAATACTCTGGCTTGACCAGATTCAGACAATTCTCTTTGCACTTTGCTTGGGCACTTAAGAAAGTGTAAATACGTGACGATGAGTTGGTTAAGGTTTTTTTTCTGCTACATCTGCTTCAATGAACATTTCAACTCCAGTCTTCTCTTCTGCCTTTGTTATTTAAGCCCAGGTCTCTCAGAGGCCCAAGGTCCAAACTGACCCGGGATGATTCCAGAGATGGGGCTTCTACCTCCTCTCTGGGCAACATGGGCTAGGGTTTCACCACCCTCATGTCAACAATTTCTTTCTTCTCGTGAGTCTGAATCTCCCTCCTTCAGTTTAACCATTGGCCCCTACTGAAAAGTCTGTCCCCATCTGTCTTTGGCCCCTTTAAGTACAGAAAGGCTGCACTGAGGTCTCCCCAGAGCTTCTCTTCTCCAGCTGTACCCCCCAACTCTCCCAGCCTGACCTCACAGCAGACTATTCCACCTCCAGAGCATCATTTCTGGGGCCCTCTCTGGCCCTGCTCCAACAGCTCCATGTCCTCGCTGTGCTGAGGAGCTCAGAGCTGGACCCAGCCCTGCAGGAGGGGTCTGACCAGAGCAGAGCAGAGAGACACAATCTCCTCCCTCAACCTGCTGCCCACACTGTGGCACTTGCAGCCCAGCAGCCAGCTGGCACTTATATTTGTATATATTTATATATTCACTGTAAAAGACCAGAAACATGTCTTCACTCAAACTAAAATCTCCATGATGGATGACTCCTAAATTAAAGCTGGTTGTGCCTTGGGCTTTGCACTCAGCACGAGAAGATACTTTAAAAGTTGAAATACTAAGTGAAAATGCTATAGAAATAAACAAAGGATACCCACTGCCTCCGGGGGGAAGCAGAAATCAGAATGCAGAAAAACAGCTTTTTTTTTTGCCTGGAAAAGAACGGGATGAACCCCCCATTTCAGTGAATGCAGTTAAATATATCAAAGGATCATGTTGCAATATTTGAAACACCCTTCAGCTTCATGTTTAATCCACTCACCCCTTACGCGTATCACTATCTACTGGAAAAGAATAGAGTCATCTGCCAAATAAAACAAACCTCAGGCACGCTTGGTAGAGGATGTTATTATAATTTGATAGAGCATAATCCCTTTATTAATGACTAAACGGGTGTGACAGCTTAGTCACAGAATCACAGAATCTCTTTGCTGGAAGAGACCTTTAGGATCATCAAGTCCAACCATTCCCCCAGCACTGCTAGGTGTCCACTAACCTGTGTCCCTCACCCCATACCTTCAGTTTTTCAGTCTCTCCAGCGATGGGGACTCCACCATTGCCCTGGGCAGCCTGCTCCAATGTCTTACAACCCTTTTGGGGAAGAAATTCTCCATAATATCCAGGCTAAACCTCCCCAGCACAACTTGCAGCCATTTCCTCTAGTCCTATCACTTACCGCCAAGGAGAAGAAGCTGAGCCCTTCCTCACTCCAACCTCCTTTCAGGTAGTTGTCAAGAACAAGGTCTCCCATGAGCCTCCTTTTCTCCAGTCTAAAAAACCCCAATTCCCTCAGCTGCTCCTACTGTGCTTCAAACCTTTCACAGATGAGTTAATGATTCATTTACTACCTCTTTGGGTTTAAGCTTCACCTAAGGCTGCAAATTGCTCTTTCAGCCCATTATTTGTTTCAAACAACCAATTTCCTTAGAATTTATTATAAAATCAATGGGTAAAGGTCACCAAACAAATCCTTTCTGCCAGGAGCCTTTTCTTCTCATGGTCCCTCTTTCTGCTTATGTTCTCAAGCATCCTGAGCTCTTTTCTGTTGCCCCATGAGGAATAAAACACAACCCTAAAGAACAGACCTGGGGTATTATGATTTCTGCAATGACTACCCAACTAGTTGGAGTCACTGGAGGCAATGGGAGTTTCTTGCTGGTCCTGGGCCAACCTTGAATTCAGATTTGCTTAACATCAGGGCTCCTTGATACCAAATCACTTGGGAAACAGAGGCAATAATGTATGGGCTGATACCTAAAATATCCACTGTCATCCATCTGGAATGTATGTTCTAAGCACGACTGAACGAATTCTCAGCCGCTGAGGCAAAATGTGCATATCAGCTGGACCTGGAAGGGCTCTAGCAGATGAAATGACTGCTGCTCAGCAGAATGATTGTTCTCCAGAAGACAGTTCCAGTGCAGGAATGGGAGGACCAGCCAAGCACAGTTTGGAAGAGGAGAGAACGGGATATTTTTCTTTCTCCGCCCCTTCTCCTGTCTCTTGTTTGTGTCTGCTTTGCTTCTCGCTACCAGATCACCTCCTATGTTCAGCATCCTCCTTTGTTTCCACCCCTTTGCAGGGAGAGAATGCAATGGCCTGTGAGCCATCATCCTTAGAGGGTCCCCTCCCTTTCATCCAAATGAATATTTCCTCCATTACTTTCCTTGCTATTTTTATTAACACCTGAAACTCCTCTTTCATCCCCCTGTAAATATCCTTCCAATGCCCATAGTTAGCTGCCCAGTGAGCTCTCACACAGCCAAAGTTATGCCCACATTTACCTCCTCCAATACCCTCTCATAACCCAAAGCTTCCAACCAGTCACGTTTTACTGGGTCTGCTCTGAACTTATTCTAGCTGAGTCCTCTGCTCAGAAGGGAATGCCATGACCTAGGTATAATTGTATTAAAAATCCCTGTGTCCCATGTTGGGATGGGACGAGCCTCAAAACCGCACTGGGTTATCAGTCTGTTTTAAGAGATTTTGCAGGATTTCCTCTTTATTCCTTTTGGCATGTTTTGCTCAAACCTTCTTTTATAATATGTTCTCATGTCTTCACCCACTGCATTTGTAGAGCTCCCTTAAGAAGCAACATCAACCTTTTGGACGGGCTGACCACTATCCCTTGTAATTTTTAACCCACCATCAGAAGTTGTAAAAGTTTCGATTCACCTTATAAGTCACCTTGGACCCAGACCTGTTTGCCCTAAACATTTTTCTTTGGACATTTTTACCCTTTCAGTGTCAGACATCTAGAAATCCTATTTCCAGTTTAAATTTAGCACAGTGGTAAAAGCTCCACAGAATTAAAAGAATCTCAAGGAGGACATCCCTGTGTCTTAATAAGGGAACTGTTTATTCTAGTGAAACACCCTGTTTTCCTTCGATGCCAACACTGACAACACCGGAATGGCCCCGTATGATTTTATTGCCGCTGTGAAGTGCCTCAGACTCCGCTGCCTGGCACACATGCATATAGTCTTGCACTGCCTTCCTAGCTTAGACAAATATCTCCGCCTCAGGTTCAAGTGACTGGATGGAAATGCAGGAGGATGAGAAGGAAGGCCAGGAGAACAATTTGATCTTGGTGGTCTTGGTCATCATTGTTTTTTACCTTTTTTGAGCCCCTGGTGCAAGCAGGATCCACAGAGCATGGTGTCACTCCGACACCATTAGCACCACACAAATCACTTGGGTTTTTGGCTTGAAATAATCTGCATCTAAACTGAGATGACCTCAAGTTCCCAAAATGGTTCATTCAAAGACATTTATCTACCTTTTGTCTACGGCTACAGCTAGACCTTTCAGAAATCACACACTTACCCAGATTGGAATTAGGTCTAGAGTTTCAGACACACCAAAATGATTTCTTCACATTGGAGTATGAGAAAAGCCCTGTAAATCCATGGTGATGAGGCTGGATGAGCCACAAATGTAGCCGAATATCAGGTACTTAAAACCAAGAAAGACTAAGGACAGTGAAGGGCAAATACTCACCAGCTGAGGTTTTCTCTGTACAGCTGGACCTGCTCAGGTTTAACAAACCTGAAGCTGGAAGATCAGGCACGACACTTTCCATCAGGATGTTCATCATTGTAGTTGCCAGATGCAAATCCGTGCAGCAAAGATGTCCCCGTGTCAGCAGAATCATCACTCTCCAAGTCCTTCTTGATTGCAGATTTTTCACCTCACTCATGTTCACCAGAGACTGTAAGTCTTGAGTGAATTCCTAGGACACACTCCCACCTAGCTCTTCACCAGATGAAAACATGGCTTGACTAGGTTATGAGCTTTAATTCTTTGCTCCTCCTCTCTCAGAATATGTATCTGCTGGCTTGCCTTGACACTTTGTTAAGTTCCTAGCTGTGATCCTGCTCAGCTACTCTTTTACCTTTGCTGGAAGGACTGGGAAACTCTGATCTGTGGGAGAGTGACAAGAACGTACATGAGACATAAATACCACTGCACTGTATTGGTCACTCAAACAGTTACAAGACACAGCTAAAAACTTTGCTGGAAGTCAGACATGCATAAAGAGGTAGTCAGAGATCAACATCAGGGCTGTGGAAATACGCTGGATATGAGCCAGAACTGGAAAAAACAGAGGTCATACTCAGTTATCACAGAATGACCTTCCAAGCTCATCCGGCTCAAACCCCTACAGTGAGCAGGGAGATCTTCAATTAGTGCACAGGTTGCTTAGAGCCCCAAGCTCTAACCTGACCTGAAATGCTTTTAGGGATGTGGCTTCTCCCACTGATCTGGGCAAGCTGGGCAGTAGAAACACTTGTCTGAATTTCATAGACCTGGTTTGGCCAAGGCTTTCAGTAACGAGGAATCTAATCTGAACAACCATGACAACTGCAGACTCTTCACCTCTTGACATTGTTCATGAGTGTGAAAGCATGGAGCTTGCAGAGCATTTGGCTAAGCTAGGGTGAGAGTGGCTCCTTTGCACGGTTCACAGGCGATTCTTTAAGTGTGACTAGAATGACCTGCGGTTGCAGGAAGGTGGCATGAAACACCCAGACATGGCAAACGCACATCAACACAGCTACCATCAGGAACAGCTTCGGCATCTATTGGATTTTGCAAGAAGCTGAGATTGATGGCAAGAGGCCTTGGAGCATGAGCCACATGGTGAGGCATTTTCACTGGTGCTCCCAGGTGAACCCCAGCTCCCGTGGTGAGGTGCTGTGACCTGACCTTGTGTGCCACCTAGTGCTGCCAGTAGAAATGCCCCAAATTGGGCAGAGAGCTGAGTCATCGGGTCACACTAGGTGACCAGTCAAAGGTCCAACAGCCATATATTGGGAAAACTATCCATCTACATTCTAAACAGAGCCCTTCCCAACAGACTCTCTCCTAATACAGTTGAGTTTGCAGATCCTTTCTCAGCACACCTCAGGAGGGACCTGAACATTTCTCTTGATTTAAAAGGTATAAAGAGGGTCAACCCAATGAGCGTAAATCACACCAAACATCCAGAGCATGGAAAATTGGGACAAACTAGGAATACGCAAAATAATTATTCACTTTCTAACAGAATGGTTTCCTTCAAATAAAACCCTGTCTTCTCTCCCATGCTCTGTTAGAATAAGTGAGTAATTTGGACACAGACGACAGAAGCTTTGAGACTGCCTGGATGCGTTCCTGTGCAACTTGGTCTAGGTGATCCTGCTGTGGCACGGGGATTGGACTAGATGATCTTTTGAGATCCTTTCCAATCCCTAATGATTCTCTGATTCTATGACTGTGATTAGGTCAAGATTTGAGAACATTCACATGATCCACATGTTCCGATGTTATTGATATAGAGGAGAGCAATGGGCTTGGTCTCAAAAACAAGTCATCTCCTTAGAAAACGACCTCTAATGCTAAACCCAGAACATAATATCTACTACGATCGGTGTACACAAATCACATAATCGCAGCCTTCTCTCACTGCATTCCCTGGCGAGCAGATCAGTAATCCCTCAGGGAGCTACTGGCTGCCTGGATAAACTCTGTATCCTCTCCCAGAAATGTTAATTTGATTGATATTATTCCTTTTTGTTCTCTTTTTTTTTTTCCCTACATCTTTAATTTTCTGAGTTTATTGTGCCTTGTATTTTTCTTGTAGAGCTCGGAAAACATAACAAGCAGCAAACTTGGCAAGGTCAATGTTGAGGTTCGGAAAAGAGAGAGGAGACAGAAGAGGGCAACTGGTACACTTCAGCAAAAAAAGGACACAAATCATGTATGTGTGTGCGCATGCAGCTGGCTACGCACTGGCACTTGGCAAGTATTCTGAAAACCGTCCTTTTTCTTCATGGCAAAGAAAGTGGGAAGACAACCGGAGGACAAGCTACAAACAGATGATGATCTTCACTCTTCCTGAGTTTCCACCTTATGCTCTGGGCTGTCAGACAGACAGAAGACCAGCGGCAAGACAAAAATTACCAACAAGCCATACCCACCGTTTGTTGAGTCCAGTCTCTCAAGTGAAAACAACCTCCCAGCCCAGCTTCTCTGGTGTAACCAGAGCTGGCAGCCCACCATGACCCCTGAGAGGTGGGTTTCTGACAACCTCTGCTAGAGAAGGCAAACAGCTCTCTACTGCACAACTCTCACACCATATCGTGCCATATGGACAAAGGGAGGTGCTGTGAGCTCAAAGAACTGAAAAGGTGGCTATCCCCACCGTAACGTTGGTATGGATCACTTGAGGATGAATTCTCTGCGCTGCTTGCACGTCAATTCAAATTGGTCACCTCATTTGCCTAATGGTACTTTACTCAGTAACTACACAAGACGTTTGTTTCTGTTGGTGTTTTCTACCACAATGTTAATGATTATCTTTTATTTTTGAGGTCAAAGAGAAATAAAGTTTGTAGGGTTTTTTTTTCCCCAAGAGATTTTCGTAGGTATCTCTCCCCCTTACTGCAATACCCACAGGTACAGTAGCTCCTAAAACAGGAGTTTTCTCACTGGAAAAACATGGCGTTGGAATTAGATGATCTCTGAGGTCCCTTCCAACCTAAACCATTCTATGATTCTATGATCACACGAGTTAGAAGGTTGGGAGAAAGGGAGATTTCACTTTTCTACAGAGGCCAACAAAATACTGACTCATGTTCTCCAATACTTGGCACTGAAATCCATCAACAAATTAACATCAAGCATGTTGGCAACTTCTTGTTCCGTAACTTTTCTGAGCAGAGGAGGAGATGAATCCTTCAAATCCTCTGTCCAGTGGAAGACGTAATGAAACACTTTACGTGGGTCCTTATATAAATCCATGGAAGTCCGTTTGGAAGCTCTTCGGCCACATTTCATTTTGTATCTGAAAAAAACCCCATGCAGCACTGCCACGCCATGGTAGCTCTGCTCTTTGTGTGCTCTTGGATGTAAAGTAATGGCAAGTTATCTCTTGCAAATGTGTTTGTCCAGCTTCTGTTTGTCATGGTTCCCTAACTGCCTGCTGGTTGGGCTGATGGTTGGACTTGATGGTCTTAGAAGGTGTCTTCCAATCTTACTGACTCTATGATCTTCCAGCTTTGATGGAAACTGAAGCAAACAGAAGTCTTGCTCATAAAAATCCTCTTAGGAGATCCACATTTTTCTGATGTATGTGAGAAACATGACGTGAGCAGAGGCGTGAGTCTCTGTGACAGGCTGGACCAAAATACTCTCAGCTCTCGTTAAAACAAAGCCCTTTGTGTAGAGCTCAGGGAACACAAAACACTGCTGTAGTTTAAACAAAAATAATGCAAATGTGGAATATGCTGTTTGCCGTAAGCGTCAAATACACCCTCTCAGACCTGGGTACGGCAGGGTTCACTGTGTTGAAATACATGTTTGGTGGCTTTCCCAGCAGCATTCCTGTCCAGGAATGCCTGACCTCAAGCTCAGGGCTGAGCACTCTATCCCAAATCAGGACTGATACCACCGCTGACCCCAGATAGCAGTGATTTTTAAAAGATGGTTCAAAATAGCTTTATGGAATGTGACATTCCCAGAATCACAGAACATTAGGGATTGGAAGGGACCCTGAAAGATCATCTAGGCCAATCCCCCTACCAGAACAGGATCACTTAGACCAAGTCACACAGGAACATTCAAAGCGAATCCAAACAACCTGGGAATGCTTTATTCCACACTGAGGACTTCCAGGTAATGGGCAACCACTAAACACTTCCATCCCCAGGATTAGAGTTGTAGAGGAACAAAACATCACAGTGTAAACCTTCATGGAGCTGCAGAGACTGGTCTGGGAGCGGGAAGTCAATCAAGTGATGCCACAATCCTGGGTGTGCAGTGAAGTGTAGCAAATAGAAGGAGGTTGCTGCCAGCATTACCGGCTAATCCCTGCTGAGCAATGTGCTTTGCGTTAGTTAGGGGGGTTTTCTTCCCTATTCAGCGTGACAATAATATACAGCCTCTGCCTCTGTGTCATTTACATTCCTTGGTCTTAACGAGCAGGGGACAAAGAGCCTTGGGCAAAGGGAGCTTACCAGCCGAGTGGAACTGCAAAGTGTTCTACACATAAATATTTCTCCTCTTTCCTAGCCTCTGGGAAGCTGTGAAACCTTTCAAAATACCCAAGAGGTAAGCTATGACACCTAAGAACTACTTTGCATAAGCCATTCCACATGTAATTGATACGGGCAGGAGCACCGGCTATTCCAAATGAATTCCAAGAGGAAGTTCACAAGTTCTTGCTTGCCACATCCACACTTCCATTAGCATCGACCCTGAGATGCCCACGGGCCTGACCCAGAATCATCCAAGTTCACCAAGTGCAGGACAGGAGGCGCAGGAGCCTTTGGGGAATTGTGTTTGAAGTTAGAGCAAACCACGGGGGAGCAACTTGCGTAGGAGCTATGGCCCTTCCCTACAAAAATCAAGTCGAGAGGAAAGACTCAGGTGGGGTTTTTTTTCCCAGCAAGAGCTAAAACTCTGAAAAGATGGAGGCAAAAAAGAAAAGTCCAGCAGGAGCCAGCAGGGAGTGGTGATCCCCATCAGCCCTGCCACCATCTGCTGACCTCATCAACTCCAAAGACTGGGCTATCACAAGACTGGGATAGCCTTTGCAATGGTATGGAATCAGTTCAAAGGAGCGGTGACTCAAAGAAGTAAAAACTCTTGTGGCGGCCACCAGCACAAAATTATCTGGGCAGACGGAACTCTGTGATGGTGAAACAGGCTGCTATTTCCATCCGAAGCTGGCCTCAAGCCAGAGCCTGAGGGCTGACTGCTCCGAGGTGTCTGGCAACTCTCTCCAAAACAATCCCAGAAAAACTGTCCAGTGGAATGAAACCCCCAGAATAACAGGTTGCCAGAACACGTTGCAAAGCCCTCATTTACTTAATGAACTACCTCTAAGGAGGAGCACGCAGCAAGACACTGAGTGGCACCAGCACAGAGTTTCCACGGCTGGTGGAAACAACCAAACCAGACAAGATGTTTTCAGCAGTGTTTGTATGATTTATCTTCTCTTTGCTGAGGGTTAGGATGAGAAATAAATCCCAAAATATTTTCGAGACCACCCCTGGGTAAACAGAAAAAAACAGTGGAAAAGACTCACGTCAATATTAAACCAAGTTTACAATTGCTCCACAAGGAAACCCCATCAAACCTCACCATACAGGAGGAACAGTGTGGAGCACAGTGATCAAAACAGTTGACAGGATCATGTGCACTTACCTTTATGAACAACCCTGAGATGTTCAGCTACAAGTGAGTCAGCCCTTCAACCTGTTTCTGGAGCAAACAAACAAGTTTTCTTGAGGAAACCTCCCTTCTCAAGACATCCCCTAGCTTTGGTGGCTGCGAAGGGGCATTCCCACAGGCATAAGGTGCTCTGTGGTGGTGAAGCTTGACAGGTTCTGGTTCCCTAACACTCACAAATAGAAACAACAAGCCGATGACATCCCACTTGCAGCACACAGGCTGGAATCTATAACAGGGCTCCAGCACTGAAGGGAAACATCTGATATTTCCCTGTCAGGTGCTGAACTAGCTGGGCTCTGGGTCTGAGCTCTTCCAGTCACTGAAGTGTTTGTTTCTCCTTCATTATTCCCTGTTTTTATACATTTTTTTATACATTTTCCCTAACCGAAACCTCTAGGGAAAAGAAAGTAAGCGTGGCGAGACATGGTTTCCCGATGAGTGTAGCGACGGTGTTACTTCCCTTGGAGGTTCCTTCTCAAGCCCAGCGCACCAGCCAGGTTTTTTTAATGCCGTTACATAATGGTCCGTCCCAAAAAGCGTAAGAAGCATTTGAACAATTTCTAAGTTATTTGCCTTCGCTTAGAGTCATAGGCCTTGGCAAGCCAGAACATGATGTGATGTCTCCTTCACGGTCATCTAATTTCACTTTGAAAAAAAAGCAGAAGTTTCTCCAAGATTTTCTCTCCTGAACTGTAGAATTTCTTGGCAGAATATTTCTGGATTAAAATCTTCTTGTTCTGACCTGAGTATTCAACTTGGAGCATTTCTTAAATTGCCTTCAATTCCCACAGGTAACTATAATTACAGCAAGCTGCCTACTTGCTTGTGTTTCTCAAGGTCTTTTTAGAAAAAACAGTTGTTATAAGGTGTCTGAGTCCTTGTCCCTCACCCATAACCAGCTCATTGAATATAATTTCTTTTATTTCCTCATTTCTTCCTATTTTTGTAAATAGAAAGTGTGTTGGCAGCAAGACAAAGTAACAAGCCATTACAAGATACTGGCAAACACTCCAGCTTTAATTCTGGAAATGGAGATAGCTAGGAAAGGAGACTGGGGAGTCTGGTGGCCTGCACTGGGCACAGTGTGCTCTAGGAACGTCCCCACCCCAGTGCAAGCTTTTACTCTAATTCACGTGGGCACATTCCACTGTCTGTTGGGCATCTGTGTCATGGCACATTTTTGTTTGTCTGACACCAAATGACTCCTCTAGCCTCCCTGCTCTGAAGAGCAGAGTCAGTTCTAATGAACTCAGCCACTTAATACCAACGTCTTAACGCACACCTAATCCTCCCTGAAGAACATACTTTGATGGCACCTTCTATAGGCACCAAGTGAAGGCTCCCAACAAGAAGGGGCAGAGTGGAGCTTCAAAGCAGCCTTTGAAAACCAGAGGAGAAGCTGAGGATGCTCGGCACTTCCACAGACTTGCACTGAAATAAATCTCCACTATTTGGAGGATTTTACACATCCTCCACACAAGACTGTGCTGTGGATCACCCACGTCTCATCACACACTGAAAACGTCCAAGCCCTTCCAAAAGGTTTACTGCACCTCATGCATGAGCTTTCAGTTATTACTCATATGTAGAAAATTGTGAAATAACAGACCTTGCCAAAAATTCATCTGTAGTTAAGAGAGTGGAAAATCACTATTGATGAGCTGCTACACTTGTGTACTTAAAATTGTAATGATTTATAGCTATAAATGTAGATGTTTGTGGGGACAAATGTTTTAAGTGGAGATAAAGGGCAAAGGAGAATTCGTGTCACTTCCTGGGCTCAGCTCTTGTGTGTGAGACTTCGATGAACGCCCCTATGAATGTTGTAACTACAGGATCTGCAGACTTCAGTGACTGAAGGCAGCTCACCTTAAGAAACCATGAAATTTTAGGAAACCTCACAAAACCCTGAAGAGCAGATGTTACTCATGGAACAGCAGGTTTTGCACAGTCATAAATCGATCTGCTAAATGCTTTTGTGGAAAAAAACACACCCAAGTATTCTGTCCAGAAACAGTCTTTCTGCAAACAGCATGAAAAAGAGGATTAATAAATAAAGCTAAATAAACTTTAGGACCCAAAGAAGTGTTTTAGACAATTTTGTGCTCAGTAAAAGCTACTCCAGTTTCCTTCACCCCATTTAATGTCAGCGTGCCGGGAAACGATGGAAAATTACAACGTGTATAACAACAGATGAGCTTTGAGCGGCACAACAAAAGAGCGTGAGACAGGATGAAAGAATCCAGCAAAAGTTACACAGGAAGTAGTTAAAAGAAACTTCCAACATCTGCAATAGGCAGCGTTAATATTTGTAATCTACGGGTGGATTTTCTGTGGAGGCTTTCCACAGACTATCATTGCTCATTGGATATCACTAGCTCATTGGACTGTTTTGGTACGCGGTGTGTGTGCTATAAATGGCATAAGAGGAGCAATTACCCTCCTGTGAGTTCCAGCCGTTCAGGGAGAGATGACAAAAAGCAGATAAAATGTCAGCTGGTGTTTCTTCGTGTGAGGAGTTACAAAATCGCGTGACGTATTCTTACAGTGCAAGCGATGATCCAATGGCCACATAGGAAATGCAAAGCATATGGAGGGTGAATGCAGGAAAAAACAGGGTCGCTGCTCAAAAAACCAACCCCAGAGAACTGAATCACAGCGGTAGGGATGTCAGCAGATAAATGCAGTTTAACCCTAGCCATAACACTAGCCCTCACTCTAACCCGCTTGATTTTCTTTGTTCAACTGAAAATGAAAAATGTTCTACTCCAACAGGCACAGGTCAAACAGGAAGATAATCCCATATATGAATTTACACAAAGGTCTCTGAAAAACTATGTGAATTTAAACAAATTCTGTGCAGAATGCGGCTGTCAAGAACTAGCAGCTTGTATTTATGGCCTTTGCCTTTAGATTTCACCACACAAAGGAATTCAAAGTCTCACCACCCTAAAAATATACTACAGAGAGAAGCCAGGATGAAATTTCCAGCGTCAGCCTCTGCCTCAAACTATCCTATGGGATCAAAATGTTGTGTCTCATCCTTCACTTGATTGCACTCCTTGGAAAAAGTTCATCCTAGAGTGCTCCTCGCTGGGTTCCAGTCATTCAGGGCTTGTTTTTCAGGAACTAGTTGGGCAGCTAGTGACTACTAGCTTTGCAAACGCTATAATATTGTTGAATGCATTTCACCTGAAAAAAAAAATCTATTAATCTGGAAGCCATTCTGCTGAGGCTTTGCTCACTCGCTTTTCTTCAGAGTAACACCATTTCAGTGCCTAGTCACCCCCCAAAGCAAAGAGCTCGACCTCTGTTTGGATAAGGCGGAGATGGGCTTGGTAGAGCTGGGTTAGTGGTCGGACAAATGATCCTGAAGGTAATTTCCAACCTAAACAATTCTGTGATTCTATGCAAATTTTAGCTGTTAAAATGAGCGATTCTTTTGTCCTTTTTCTGCTCAGCTTTGCGACAAATCGATGGCTAGCACAGAGCAAGAAGGGTGCAGATACCCTTTAGCCACGTTATAACCAGGCATAGAATCTGCAAATCAAACAGCCCTACCTGGCAAAAACCCAGCCACGGTGAGGAATGACAGAGATGAAGCTTTGAGGAGCCTGATTTCACGTCTTGTGTCGCCGGTTTAATGTGATGTAAAGTCACTCCTTTCACCTCAGTTTCACTCCAGCCTTTGACCCGTAACTGAATCTGTCACGAATGTCAGAGGGTTAAAACAACTCAAAGACATTGCTATAAAGAGAAGTATGGAGAGGGTTACCCAAACAGGGTTTACACTAAGCAGATATCAATGACTGAAAGTACTGTAAAGCTTCCCCCAAAAATCTTGGCTTCCAAATAAGCCACAAGCTTTCCCTGGCTTTTTCAGAAGCTGATGCACAAGTCAAGCTGCTTTGCAAAGAAGAAAAAGTAAATAATGGGGGTCTAACCCTGCTGAGGTCTTTCCTCAATCTGCTGTAGCTCTTCATATCCTCCACTTTTTTTTTTTTTTAATATTTTGGATAATTCCAGGAGGAAGAGACCCAGCCCAAAGTGGTTTGGATAATAGTAAGTATAATCCCATTTCTCTAAGCAGTGATCAATGCCCACGGTTACCCCATTTAACTGACCTCCCTGCTTGACCTCTTGTCTCCCTGAAGCAGCTCTGTGCAAGGCAGCCCCATCCCCAGATCTCATACCCTCTGTCCTGGTGCGTATTTTGGCCAGGAACACATTTATTGTGGGTTCCAGGCAACGGCACCAAAATCACTGTAGTGCAGGAACTCCACCAATGAGGCACCTTTTTAACTGTGACCTTCCTGGAAAAATAAATAAACCTCCATTGTTTTAAACCTCAGAGTGTTTTTGTTTTCCAGAAGAACCTGAGGATGCCAATGAAAACAAGTTCCAAATGACTGAAGCAGAGGATGCAGAATAAAGGGACAGAGAACTGGCACCTCAGTTACCTAGTCAGACAAACCAGATTGTGATCGACAGGACTAGGGGCAATGGAGCAAAGCCGGAGCTGGGTAGATTTAGACTGGATGTGAGAAGGAAGTTCTTCACTGTGAGAGTGGTGAGAGCCTGGAATGGGTTGTCCAGGGAGGTGGTTGGGGCCCCATCCCTGGAGGTGTTTAAGGCCAG
>JAOXOE010037576.1:0-42326 GCA_028565055.1 Phoeniculus purpureus | reverse complement strand
TGGTCTGGGTGATCCTGCTGTGGCAGGGGGATTGGACTGGATGATCTTTTGAGGTCCCTTCCAATCCCTAATGATTCCATGATTCTAGATGCTCAGACGTGTATGGCTTGAACAGGTTCGTTATCTGACGTGAAAAATAATAACCTCCCAAACTTTAGCACCTTGGAAAAGGGAATGAGAATGGTGTTTTGTTGTGATGATACTCTGGTGATAACGACGGGGAAAGTTATGCAGTAGTATCTACTGGGGAAATGCTGGAGGATTGTGTGTTCTCCAAAATATCCTGTGATGATGGGACAACAAAGTTTCTTTTTTGATATATTCAGGATATTGTTATCACAGCAACTGCTTTGGCTTATGAGCAGCTTCTTTTAATATCCGTCTGACTTGGCTCTCTTTCCTAGCTGACAGTCACAGCTCTCCCAGAGAAGACACCCCAACTGGGAGCATGGATTCTCTTTCATCTCAATTTCCAACGCCTGCCTTCTCTAGTAGCAGTCCCGGGCTCCTGGATGAAAATCACCTTATTATGGACAGCAGAGACCTTGCAGGCTGGACAACAAATCTGTAAGTAACATGGATGTTAAGGTGTTTTTAAAACTCGTGTGATTTTGTGCATGAAACACGTTTCCCTCTTCAGTTTGATGGAAAGCAAGTGATTTTTGGAAAATACAAATGATCATGTTTATTTTCTTCTGCAAAGAAGAAAGGTTTGTGTTTGTATGTTGTGGTTGAGCTTAAAGGCAATGTGAATTATTTTTAGGAAAGGCATGTTTTTCCTCTACAAGAAACCTAGTGTGTTCTACTGTAAACTGTTATACAGTTGTATGTCTTATTTGGGCAATTAATATCCAAGTTATTCTCTGTGTGATGTATTACCCTAGTTTTATTTCAAGACAGTATGAAGCAGCGCTTAGATGCAGGGCTGTTAAGATTTAGGGCCGCGTTAGGGGTTTTGATGAATAGTGTAATGAGTGTGTGTTAGATGCTTTTGTCTAAGAACTTGATGGTTATTAATCTCTTTGTAACGAATTCACTGCCTGTTTTCCAAAGACTGTCTGTAGCCTCTTCAGTTTTGGAGTGTGACTACTGTTTAGCAAAACACGACATGGAATATCCTAGGCAGAAAGGGACCTGAGATCATCCGATCCAACCCTCCTGCCATGAGCAGGGATGCCTCTTGACTAGACCACATGACTCAAAGCCTCATCCAGTACGGCCTTGAACGTCTCCAGAGAGGGGGCATCCACAACCTCTTTTGCCAACCTTGTACTGAAGAATTTCTTCCTAAGTTTAATCTAAACCTTTTTTCCTTCAGTTTAAAGCCATTTCCTCTTGTCCTATCACTGGACACTCTTGTAAAAAATCCCTCTGCAGCCTTCCTGTAGTTTCCCTTCAAATATTAGAAGGCCACTATAAGGTCACACTGAAGCCTTCTCTTCTCCAGGCTGAATAATCCCAGCTCCCTCAGCCCGTCCTCATAGCAGAGGTGCTCCAGCCTCTGGATCATCCTCGTGGCCATCCTCTGGACTCATTCCAACAGATCTACGTCTCTCTTATGGTAGGGACACCAGAACTGGATGCAGTACTCAAGGTAGGGGTCTCACAAGAGCAGAGTTGAGGGGAAGAGTCACCTCTCTGGATCTGCTGGCCACACTCCTCTTAACACTTTTCAGGATATGGTTGGCCTTCTGGGCTGCCTGAGTGCACCGTCAGCTCATGTTGAGCTTTTTGTTGATTAACACCCCCAAGTCCTTCTCTTGAAGTCTACTTGCAAGCCACTCTCTACCCAGTCTGTATTTGTGTCTTGGATTATCCCAACCCAGGTGCAGGACCTTGCTCTTTGACTTGCTGAACCTCATGCAGTTTGCACTGGCCCATTTCTCATGCCTGTCAAGGTCTCTCCAGACCCTCCCTTCCCTCAAATGAGTCCACCGCACCGCACAGCTTGGTGTCATCGGTGAACTTGCTGAGGGGGGCACTGAATGCCGTTGTTTCTGTCACTGACAAACCTGCTGAATGGCACTGGACCCAGAAGAGGTCCCTGAGGAACTCCACTTGTCACTGGTCTCCACATGGACATCAAGCTGTTGATGTCTTTGAGTGTGACCATCTAGCCAATTCCTTACCCATCGAGTAGATGTGACCATGTTAGTTTTATCTCTAATGTCTGTTTAGGTTTGATACCCAGAAAGCTGAACCCAATTTGTTTTTTAAATCAGAAGCTGAACTTGAGTTGAATTCTCTGGTTTGCCATTCATACAGACTTTAACATATCAATAGACAGTTTTCCAGTCTTTGTTGCCAAGAAGATGGAAAGAGTAGATGTGGAGAAGATTTGCTAGGAGTATTTTCCATAATGGCATTCTGAGCACTTCTGTTGATGAAGCAAGTGTGTAAGATACGTGTGTAGGGTTGTGTAACACACGAGAACATAGAGGAAGCCATAGGATAGGGTTATGTTTTGCATGCCCATACAGAGAATTCACTGCTGATTAGAATAATTAATAGCTAAAACAGTATTTTCTCTTGTATTAAAAGAATTCAAGATTTATAGATGTTTTGCATAAATGTTGTTTCCTCAGTAGAGGATTGAAGTGACTTTTACCTTATTCTCTTGTTCTTCCAGTCATAGTGGGTCCAATTAATTGTATTTGATGAAAAGGGGGGGTTGGTGTAAAACATACTGCAGATGGTATAAACCAGCACTGTGTGTGACAGCAAGCAAGGTAATAAGGGAACACAGAGTTAGCAGCCCTTGGATAATGTTATGTTGGGGATTAAATGAAGGAAATGTTGGTTTTATCTAGAGCATTGACGGACTTCAGGTGTTTGAAGGAACATTGCTGCTTTTTCGTGTTTTAATTATTATTGATGGTTAAACTATTCTGCTGTTTTGGGAATTTTGTTTGATGCCTCAAGGCTTTGTCTTCAGCAGACTTAAACAGTTTGGCTTGGTAGGGGTGGAAAGTGCATGGTGTGTACATCTAGCCTATTTGTTAAAAGCTGTTTCTTTCTTCCACAGACCTGTCTGTGAAGTTTGCTTAGAGGCTGCCTCTGTAACAAGCCTGGACAGTGACAGAGTAGTCTGGGAATGGTACATTCTTTCCTTTACTTTCTTACTGCAAATTGGCTCCTCTTCCCCTTATAGTTCTGGTGACTCAGAGCACCTTGCCTTAACAAAAAAACCCCAACAAACCCCAAACCTCTGCCATTGCATTAATGGCAGAGGTAGATGTCAGCAGTGGAAAATGTACTTGATAGAATTCAGCATTTACTGAGCATCATGGGGTCCTGTGAGCAGGGAAAGGCTGTGGCTGACTTGCCTCTTTGTGGTTGACCTGTCTTTGTGTAGCTGTGGTAGTTCTCTTAGCTCCAGGACATGTAGTGTTGGCTGTTGGGCTCTGCTCTGGTCATAGGCTACTCTCATAAATTGTACTGTCCCAGGCTTACGTTGAGAACAATCCTTTCTTGTTTTGCAAGATTTCAAAACGTCTTGCATTTCACGCCAAATTGGAACCACGTCAATTTTTACCATCCCAGTATCTGCTCCAAAATGGTATTGCAGTTCTTCACTGAGCCAACAGTAAATACCTTACTGAGTCTAGGGGATCTGGTTTCTCAGGTTTCTGCTGATGTTTGTAACACCAGGGTGTTACTTGTCAGAGATCAATCACTACAGAGTTATGTAGTCAACAAGGTGATGGGTGACTTCTTTGTGATAGAAGAGTCACCTGCATTGTTTCCCTGGAGGAGGGATGATGCACTGTGGGTCAAGCTATGCCAAATATTCCAAGGTTTGTTTGTTTCAGCACTTTGCTTTAAGCAAGGTGATGTGATGGATAGCAAGAAGACTTTGCATGGTATTTGCTTTCAAGAAAGCTAAAACTTGTTTCCTGAGTGATAGCTGTTGTCACCGTGCTGTTTTCTGGCAGAATTCTTTGTGATGCATGCCCTTTCCTGGTTCTTCCTTTGCAAACAGAAAGCACTATGGCTTCCAGCATGGTGAGAGGAGCACCAAGGGAAGGCAGCTATACTTTCTTGTCAAGGTTGGCACCAGGAGGAGGAACTGCATGGCCAGAGTGGTGAGAGAGGCTAAGAAAGCAAGGACTCCATCACTGATCTGAACTGTCTCGTGGAGCCCTGACTGCTCAGTTGTCACGTCAGTATTTAAATGTGTACCATGCATACACTGTAGCTGGAAGGTGATGTTTCACATATGTGCCATTTTGAGGCCTTGCTAAGCTGTTGGTTTTCATGCCTGTAAGTGTGCGTCTGCTTGATGCCAGATTTTCTTTGAAAGCTCTTCCTGGATCAAACAGAAGCCCCATGTTGTCATTTACTGCTGTAGGGGTGAGTAGAGATGTGGGCAATGGTTGGCTCCTACTGCCCACAGCAGGGATGGTTCTCAGTGGAGACCCAAATTTGCTGTTCTAAGATTAACTTGCATTGTAAACTTCTTCCAACCTTTTTTTCCCCTGAAGATATTTTTAACATCACACTTCCATCTGGAGCCAAATACTAAAAATAAATACATTTTATTTTTACATACCCTCTGTGATAAAACACAGATAGCTTTTTTCCCCTGTCAATCACAAATCACAATCACAGTTTATGTAGACGCAGGATTCAAACTCCAAATAGCCCAGGATAGGTAAATTAACTGTGCTACTTGATGAGCACTGTGTCATAGACATGTATTGACTGAAAGCTCCTTCTATCCAGGGATGCTTAGCATAAGCTAACTCTCATAAACTGAGAGTTAGGGTAATGAACTGGGCAGAGCATTCCTCCCGTGTAGAGCTCTCCACCGGGATGGACATTTTTTCCCTTTTAGGGCAGACCAGCAATGGAAACCTCAGTGTAATGTTAACCAGAGCATTTGCTTCGTTTTCCTCTCTGCTCTAACTGTCCATACACTTTTGCCTTCAAAGTCCACTTTGCTCTGATAGAGCTCCAGGTGGATATGCTTTCTGGAAGGAGAGCACGTTCCAGACTGGTTTGGGACTGGTGTTGGTATAGGTTCACTAGCAGCACCTTCTCAAAATGCTCATCATTTCCTTTAAAGCCACAGTTGGTTCTGTCTAGTTTCTATGTTAGATTCATGCAGCTCCTTGTGTTGTTCCTTCTAATTCAAGTTCTACCACAGCTAGCATTCGGAAGTGTCTTCTGGATGAAATGCAGTTCTCTCTCTCTCTCTCCAGGGATTTTCAGCAGTTTTCCTTGACCTGTATCTTCTGCTATTTGAAACACTAGAAAATAATCAGTATTCTGTGTTTCAGGAATCTACCAATATAAACACTGATGAAGTAGGATGTGCAAGTACAGTCATGATTGCTGTGTGGTGCCTTGGGTTTAACAAGTAGGTCCTGTAAGATTTTATTCCCTTCATACAGAAGAGAGATATTTTGTGAGTTACCCACAAGATTATTCTCACTTTAAACAAAAAAACCTCCAACCAAGCAAAATTCCCGCTGTCTTTTATCCAGAATTAACAGTTTCCCTTAAACTGATGTCTACCGAGGGGCAGGTTTGGGTTTGAGCATTAGGGAAAACTTAATGGAAAGGGTCATCAGACCTTGGAACAGGCTGTGCAGGGAGGGGGTAGAGTCGCCATTCCTGGGCATGTTTGAAAATTGTGCACTTCTGGAGCTTGGGGACAGGGTTTAGCAGTAGGCTAGATGGAGACAGGTTAATGGTTGGACTTGATCTTAAAGGCATTCCTAAACGATTCTATAGTTCTCTGAATTACTTAGGATTTATTGGTCAGGTGGGTGCTCGATGGGCTGTAGTGTGGGTTCATAGCATATAAGGTGCTGTGCACAAACTGTGTGTATGCTCAGTTCTCTGTCTGCTTTACAAAGGGGAGGGTGCCTGAACTGATTGGGATACCGTGAAAGCCGTGTGAGCATCATTGCAAATAATTTAGCATTTGCTAGTGAAGGTATTGAAGTTGCTACTCGATCCTTTTTCTCCCTGCCCCAGTTACTGCATATGGATCTGTTCTGTGGGCTGGTGATACTCATTTCCTTTTGGTGAAGACTGTAAGTTGTCTGAATTAGTTCCTTTTACCCAGTTTAGCCATCATTTCACCACACCGAGTTCCACCAAAGTTTCTGTGGGTGGGTCCAGAGGAGCAACAAGGCTGGGGAAGGAACTATGGGAAAGTCTGATGAGAAGAGGCAACCAGCCTCTGGTGCTCCCAGGCAACCAGCACTAGGACAAGAGGACAGGGCCTGAAGCTTCCAGGGGAGGGTTAGGTTGGATGCTAGAAAGCCCTTCCTCATGGAAAGGGTGATCAGACCCTGGAAGGGACTGCCCAGGGCAGTGGTGGAGTCTCCATCCCTGGAGGTGTTGAAGGACAGACCAGATGTGGCACTCAGTGGTCTGATCTGGCCACTGTGGTGATTAGATCATGGGCTGGGCTGGATGAGCTCAGAGGTCTTTTCCATCCTCAGTGATTCTGTGAAACACCTTACAGCAACATATCATGATGCTGGAAGAGTCCCCACAGACTATTAGTTTGAAGCCCATAATGTAGTGCAGTTAATCCTCTGGCTTTGTTTCTCTGTCCTGTGCAGTTCCTGATCTGCTCCAGAAGTAAGGAGTATTTTCTTTTCCTGCTTTTTAAAATTTATTTCTGCTTTTTAAGTTTATTTTCCTGATTGGCACTGAAAAATGTGCACCTTAATCACTCTGATTTTTATTCCTCAAAGCTTTAGTAATTCAGAGTGATATGGTTCCCAATGTTCAGGACCGTTGTCACTTTTTGAGGCTAATCCAACACTGCTTTTAGTGGTGGTGGTGTTGATTTAGGAGATAAATATTAGAAGAGGTTCCTGAGGTGCAGTGTAACTATGGAACGTAAGTTGGCACTTGGGTCACAACCACCTCCTGCAGTGCTACAGGCTTGGGGCAGAGTGGCTGAAGAACTGCTCCATGGGAAAGGACCTCAGGTGGGCTGATTGACAGGGGCTGAACTTAGCCAACAGTGGCCAGGTATCCAAGAAGGTCAATAGCATCCTGGCCTGCACCAGAAATAGTGTGGCCAGCAGGACTAAGGGGGTGATCTTGCCCCTGTACTCGGCCCTGGTGAGGCTGCAGCTCAAGTACTGAGGGCAGTGTTGAGCTCCACAGTGTGTGAAGGACATGGAGGTGCTGGAGATGGGGCAGAGAAGGGCAGCTGGTTAGGAGTCTGCAGAACAGGTCTGGTGAGGAGAGGCTGAGGGAGCTGGGGCTGTTGAGCCTGGAGAAGAGGAGGCTGAGGGGAGACCTCACTGCTCTCTACAAATACCTGAAGGGAGGTTGTAGTGAGGTGCAGGTTGGCTTCCTCTCCCCAGTGACTAGGAACAAGACAAGAGGAAATGGAGTCAGGTTGCACCAGTGGAGGTTCAGCCTGGATCTTAGGAAGAAATTCTTCCCAGAAAGATTGGGAACAGGCTGCCCAGGGAGGGGGTGGAGGCACCATTCCTGGAGGTGTTCAACAGATGGGCAGACATGGTGTTTCAGGAGGTGGGTTAGATGCACCAGAAATAGTGTGGCCAGCAGGGCTACAGAGGTCATTGTCTACCTGCACTCAGCACTAGTGAGCAGGGTTGGAACTAGATGATCTCCGAGGTCCCTTCCAACCGTTCTATGACCTATCGCAGCACTTCAGTACTTAAAGAGAGTCTATAAGAAAGATAGGGAAAGGTTTATTAGCGAGGCCTGTTGTGACAGGACAAAGGCTGATGGTTTTCACAGAGTCACAGAACATTAGGGATTGGAAAGGACCTCAAAAGATCATCCAGTCCAATCCCCCTGCCAGAGCAGATCACGCACACAGGAACATGTCCAGGCAGGTTTTAAATGTCTCCAGAGGAGATTCCACAACCTCCTTGGGCAGCCCATTCCAGTGGGCTGTCACCCTCACTGTGAAGAAGTTCCATCTCGTATTTATGTGGAACCTCCTATGTTCCAGCTGACACCCATTGCCCCTTGTCCTATCATTGCATGTCACTGAGCAGAGCCTGGCTGCATCCTCCTGGCACCTGCCCTTTCTATATTTATAAAAAGTAATGAGGTCACCCCTCAGTCTCCTTTTTTCCAAGCTCAAGAGACCCAGCTCCCTCAGCCTTTCCTCATCAGGGAGTTGTTTCAGTCCATCATCTTTGTGGCTCTGCGTTGGACTCTCTCAAGCAGAGGGGAGATTTAGACTAGATACAAGACATTTTTTACTGGTGAAATACTGAAACAGGTTTCCTAGAGTGGTGATGGAGGGCCTATCCTGTGGGACATTCAAGGTGAGGCTGGACGATCTCTGAGCAACCTGATAGAGTTGAAGATGTCCTTGCTCACTGTAGGGTGATTGGACTAGATGAGCTTTATCATACTAGTTTGGACTAGGTGACCAATCATTCCATGATTGTATAGCCTCCACACACTCAGTTCTTGCTGTGTTTTTTCTCTTGGGCATGCCCTAGTTCTGTCTCCTCCTTCCAATTTCTTTACCTCCTATGACTCTTGCGACTGATGTGTTATCTTTGTGCATCTAGGTTAGTTACTGCACTCTCTTGCTTCCATGTCTGCTCTCCTACATGTCTTACATCCCTGACTGTTCTTTCTTCTGAGGTTCTGCTCTGATGAGAGGTCCTTTCCTGCAGCTCTCAACTCTTATTTCATCTAGTTCTACCAGAAGGGGTCATAAAGCAGCCACTTCCTGGTACTTTAGAGGGAAAAGAGATCATGTCTGCTACTGGTTTGAGGAATACTGTGTTGTCTAGTTCACCAGCTCAGGCTACCTGCAGTAATTCCATAAGGACTGGTTTCGATTGTCTTGACCTTCAGTAATCAGGATGGTGGTGGTCGTCAAGCTCTTCCCTGACTTCTCAGTGAGGTAGAAGCAGTTACTGGTATTAGTTCTGTCTTATTCAGCCTTCCCTGGAGTTGTGGATGTGATGTCCTATGGATTAGCATAGGTTTCCCTTGTCATGATGACTGATGCATTGAAAGACACAACCTAAAGTCATGTCCTAGAACACTGTGCATTACCTTGCCTTTTTTCACTTGACTTTGAAATGAACTAAAAAAGCGGAATGCTTGGCATTCCTGTGTTGTAATTAATCTTTCTGAGTATCTTTTTCAGATAAGAAATGATTTGTTGCTGTAACTGGTCTGTTGTTGTCATGAGATCTGCTCATGCTCACAGTGCAATGCCTTGTGCCAGGGTTTACCTGCACAGCTTAGACACTTTCCTCTCCCTGTGCTGGGTTTTCAGAACTGGGTCAGAATATTCCTTTTTGGTTAGAAATCCCCAACATTATCTGCATGATCTCTTCTTCATTGAGATATTGAAAACTAATGTCTTGTGTCATTTCTGGGCTCAGATTGATAGTTTTCAAACTGAATTCACATTGGATGCTGCTGAAGGAACATATAAAGTAGAGTCCAAATACTAAAGGTACTCAAAATGAAGAGCAGAAATAGTAGCATCAGTAGAAGCCACAGTGAATGGCTGTCCAGGAATATGCAAGGGACCAGTGGCAGAAGATACAGTCTAGGCTTTGTTTAATGTCTTTTGCAGTTCCTCTCTATTGGTTCTGCTGCCACTAAAATATCCCATTCTCCAGCTTAGTGATGGCTAAGCCACATACACTTGCTACATGATGAGCATTGTTTTTGGGCTTTTAATAGCCACAGATGCTTTCAAACTGGTGATGAGAGCTGTACTGTGCTGCATCCTGATTGTGACCAGGCTGAGAAAAGAAGGGCCTTGTTCTTTGTGAGATCTCAGGGTGTTCAAATTCTTGATGAGCAAACTGATGTTAAAAAAGCCATCAGATGGCAAGGGTGGGCAGAAACAGTGGTGTTCCCCACATAATAGAAGCCTTGGAGGTAGTTATTCATTCTGTTTGACTGCCAAGTGAATTGTTCTATCTCCATCAGTAGACTTGCATCTGTAGTCTCATTAACTTTAGAATAGCTCCTTTCTGTACTTTCTGGCAGTGGTGAGATTTTGCAGCTTTACATAAATGATGAGTAAGTTAACTTTCAGTGTCCCCTGAAAACCTTTTTATACTGTCTAGTGTCATCATCTGATTTTACTAAAAGAAGAGGCTGGAACAGCTGCAGAAGGTACAGCCCAGGTACGAAGCAGCGCTCCCCTCTCCTGCTTGTTCTGCAGGTTTTTGTATGGGATGCCACCTCGTCAGTGACTCAGCACTTTGAGAGGGTTTAGCAGAGCAGGCACTTCTTTTTGTACCCTTTTGTTATGCAAGCAGATCAATAGCCCTCATTTTGCAGCTCCTTTGAAACATGCATAATCTAACTTAGTCATGTGCTTCCTACAAAACAGATGCTGTCATCTCCTTGTCTTCCAGTGGGCTGGGCAGCTGGCCCCAAGCACAGCACAGCGCTTCTGAGTGAGTGCTGGGTACTGTGCTGCTTTAAAGGCTGAGCAGAATCTGTCAACTTAATTTGTGTGTTTTCTGCAGAAAAGTTTGGGGTTGAAAAGTTTGGAAAGAAAATGTCTTGTGTCCTTTTTGAGCCAATTGTTTTGGGTGTCAAGAAGAAAGAGACGATCTCTTTTCACTTGCACGCTGGGATAGGACAAGGGGCGATGGGTGTCAGTTGGAGCACAGGAAGTTCCACCTCAACATGAGAAAGAACTTCTTCACTGTAAGGGTTACAGAGCACTGGAACGGGCTGCCCAGGGAGGTTGTGGAGTCTCCTTCTCTGGAGACTTTTAGGACACATCTGGATGTGTTCCTATGTGACCTGCCCTAGGTTCTATGAGCAGGGGGGCTGGACTCGATGACCTGTGGAGGTCCCTTCCAACCCCTAATGATCTGTGTATCTGTGTGTGTTTGACTGCCTGCAGATTCATTAATGGGTTTGGTAAACCCTCCCTTTGCGTCTGATGCTTAAGCTAACGGTTCTTGGTTAAAACACAGTTGGGATCTCTAACCCACAACATTAATGATCCCCAGGTGGGAAGGATGGGGTTCAAAGTGAACCCACCACATAATGGCAACTCAGCATGGGGGGCACATGGGGAACCAGACAAGGACCCATGACAAGTACACTGGGAGTATGCTCAGAGCAGGGAGAGATGGGGATGCAAACGCTGAGATGAGCTCCAGTTTCTTTATTTTTAATTTCCTTATTTTTCTTTTCTTCACATGATTCCAGAGAACTCAACCTCCTCTGTGTTCTTTTGTCCAAAAGAAAGAGCAGCATGCTGTGAGCTTGTTTAGGTACATACTTCATTGCTGCCTTGTCCGAATTAGCATCTAAAAATGCTTTTGCTCGGGACAGCCACTGTAGATGTTAGCCTCAGATTTTCCACACTGGCGTGAAAGATCAGTTCACTAACGTGTTGGCTGCTTGCCTGAGACTTCCATGTTTAAAAATCCCCCTATTTCAGTGCTGGCTTATGTGTTCTGTGTAAATGAGGTCAAGAATGTTGTGTGTGTGTTCCATTCTTTAAAGTTTGGCTGTGTGCTTTCTTTTCAGAGGGAACATGGCTGAAGAAATTCTGTACTGGTTTGTCTCCAGCTTTGCTGTACCTGTAACAATTCCTATCATGTTGTTCATGTATTCTCCTGCTCCCTAGCATCACCAAGGCACAGGGGGTTTGACGCACAGGAAGGTCATTGTCTGGTGGTGGAGAGCATTCAGTTGCATATCGAAGCAGGAATAGCCGGCACCTTCTGCTCTGTTGTGTTGTCTGATAATGAAACCATTTCAGAACACTGGCACTGAAGTTTGTCAGCCAGACACTGTGACACAACAGCCATGGGGCTGCCAGACTGGTGTATGAAACAACGGTGTTTTCCTCAAGAGTTGCAGTGTAGACTCTTCTCACAGAGAGTCTTCCTTGCTCTCAAGAGAAGAGGCTGTTCTTTAGCTGCGTTACCTTAGGAACCAGCCAGATAAACATCCAGTAAAATCCTGTTTTCAGAAGATTTTCTCTGAATATCAGCACAGAATCGCACTTCTTTTCAGTAATGCCATTTCCCTGTCGGCGCTGCTCGCAGTGTTCTCTGTGCCAGACAGTAGCACTTCTTTTTTTTTGCAAAGAGATGATTGTCAGGGTTTTTGTCTTTTACTTCTTCCCACACGAAATATGTAACTTTAGGGTTAGCCCTTACAGAATTAAAGAGTCATTAAGGTTGGAAGAGACCTCCAGGATCATAAAGTGCAACCATCAGCTCAGCACCACCATGCCCACTAAACCATGTTGTTCTCTTGGAGAAGAGACTGATCCCCACTTCTCTACAGCCTCCTTTCAGGTAGATTTAAAAAGCAATAAGGTCTCCCCTCAGCCTCATTTTCTCAAGACTTCCAGTTCTTTCAGCTGCTCCCCATCAGACCTGTCCTCCAGGCCCTTCACCAGCTTCATTGCCCTTGTTTGCACCTGCTCCAGCACCTCAATGTCCTTCTTGTATTGAGGTGCCCAAAATAGACCCCAGCACCTGAGATGAGGCCTCACCAGTCATGGATAGGGAGACGATTGGTTCTCTACTCCTGCTGGCCACATTATTGCTGGTGCAGGCGAGGATGCTGTTGCCCTGTTGGCCACCTGGGCACACTGCTGGCTCCTGTTCAGCAGCAGTCATTCAGCCCCGCCCAGGTCCTTAGGAGAAAGGGTTTCTTCAAGATGCCTTAAAGCTGAGAAGTGGTATGATAAGAGATGCAGTACTTCTCAATAGATCATCATCTTGATAAGTAAGGTGGTAAGTTACACCAAGGTAACTTTGCTATCACAGTCTTTTCAAGAATAACATTTCAAATGCAGCAGTTTGTTGCTTACACACCACAACATCAGATGTGATTTTCCCAATTGTGAGTAAAACCTTCTGTTTAAAGACTACGATTAAGTGGTTCCTGCGATAGCCAAGTAGAGCAAATAAAAACACACAGAAATTCTAGAATGTGCTTAATATTTAATGCTAGTAGTTGTTTCTTCTTCTTAATGTGGTGAAACTATTGCTGTTGAAAAAATGTTTTCTCCCCACTGCTGGTGTCTAGAACACGACCATCTGCCTGGTGACCTGGAGCTTGCAGGAGCCAGGCTGCAGGTCTTTCACTGAAAAGTATGAGGAGAATTGGTCAAAAAGGTGGGGAGGAATAGCCCAGTACTCCACACACTTGTGCTTCAGGAATGTTTTTCAACTAGAACTGTTGGAGTGGCTCAGAATGCGTAGAAAACCTGCTCGATTTTTTGTGATTGTATATAGTATTGCCTGGTAAGGGACGGTGTGGTCTTACTTGCTGATAGATCACACTTCTAGATAGGTCTCCAAAAGCTGAGAAATAAATATGTCATGACATGGATCAGAACATCACCAAGTGTTGGTGAGAAAAGAGAACATTTCTTATTTATTTCATGCATCCTTACAAGCAACCATTGTTGTCCTGGGCCAGAGAGGATCGCTGGTGGTGTTCACGTCTTGGTTTTCGTCTCTGAATAAAGTTCTTTTAGCTGGAGGTCTTTGTTTCATCTGAGAAATACTCTTCACATAGCAAGACGAAGAAGAGGACAAGTTGAAGTAAAAGTAAACCCCAGAATGATGTCGGTGCTGCTCTTCAAAGATGTGTAATGGTTGGAAGACACAAGTCATTATGCAGTGGAAGATTATGCCCTGGATTAGGGGCATGTTTACACCTTCCCCAAAAAACGTGCTTGACCAGATTTTCATAGAATCATAGAATGACCAGAGTTGGAAGGGACCTTAAAGATCATCTAGTTCCAACCCCCCTGAATAGGCAGGGACACCTTCACTAGATCAGGTTACTCAATGCCCCAGCCAACCTGGCCTTCCAAGGAGGGGGGTGTCACAGCTGCCTTGGGCAACCTGTTCCAGCATCTCACCACCCTCACAGCAAAGAATTTGTTCCTCATGTCCAACCTCAATCTCCCGTCTTCAAGTCTGGAACCCTTTCCCCTTGTCCTCTCACTGTGCATCCGTGTAAAAAGCCCTCCCCCGTTACATAATATTTCTGTGTTGCAGTTTGAAAATTACCAGAATTTTCAAATGTATAGATGTCTGCTTTCATGAGGAAAAAAGTGCATTTCACTTGAACAGACTTGTCCCAAGTACCTGCCCTGGAGGGGGGTGGCCTAGATGACAAGATAAAAGTCGCTGATCATTGTGGCCCTGCCTCTTTTGGCTGGGGTCTTCCTCCGGGCACGGGCCTTCGACTCCAGCACCCACCCCCAACTCCCTTCCCACGGTGTGGGGGGGAAGACAGATGGGGAGGCTGGCTGCAGCCCTGTAGTCCTCCTGTAGATCACGGGGCCATGGCGGCCTGGCTTCCCTGGGCCTCCATTCTGCCTCGGGTAGGCAGCAGGGAAGACAGCTAGCTGCGGCTCAACTGCCCCCAGCCCCACTTGCCCCACTGGAGACAGGACGGAGGAGGTGCGGCGGGCCCGCTGCGCTCTTGTGAACGGTGAGGTGGAGAGTGGCCTTAGAAGCCTGTCTGCAGTATCTGTAGTAGTTGTTCTAGATGGAATCATGTGAAAGAAAGATTTCTCTATGGTGTGTGGAGCTAGTGGAGTTTCTTTGATTTCAGCTTTAAACAATTTAAAACCTGCCTTATATGCAGGAAAACTTAGTGTGTGAATTCAGCTGTACTCCTGGAAATAGAAGGCAAGATGACATGGGGGAGTCTTCTTCTATTCTAATTTAGGTAAAGGATAAGAATTAGTATTGCAGATCCGGTTGTGGGTTGGGTTAATTTCCTTTAATCACAGTTGTTTACAGTAAGTCTGAAGGTGAGCTAATTGCCCTTCTTTCACTATAGGTGAAGAGAAATAAACCATCCAACTTGGTTTATATAGCTCCATTCTAACGTTGATGCCGTTCATTAAGCTCCTTCATTATTCTTTTAATATGCTACTTTGAACTAATTGCAAATAGAATGCAAATGAGCACTTCATACATACCTACACTAGAGATATCTGCACCTACTGTAATCATCTGTTGTCCTGGAAAGTCCATTTTTGGCTTCCTGGTACTGTAGCTTTGTTTTGGTTCTGCACAAAGCAATACTTAAGCACTTGATCTAACAAAACAAAAGTGTGCGCAGTATAGGAAGGACATCAAAGTACTGGAGAGGGTGCAGAGAAGGGCAACTGGGCTGATTAGGAGTCTGGAGAACAGGTCTGGTGTGGAAGGTCTGAGGGAGCTGGGGCTGTTTAGCCTGCAGAAGAGGAGGCTGAGGGGAGACCTCACTGTTCTCTACAACTACCTGAAGGAAAGTTGGAGTGAGAAGGGTGGTGGCCTCTTCTCCCTAGGGAGAAGCAATAAGACAAGAGGAAATGGGCTCAGGTTGTTCCACAGGAGGTTCAGATTGAATATTAGAAAAAAATTCCTCCCAGAAAGGGTGGTGGGGCCTTGGAACAGGCTGCTCAAGTTGAGAATGGAGGCACCATCTGTGGAGGGGTTCAACAACCAGGCAGACAGGGTGTTTCAGGAGATGGATTAGTGGTTCAAGGGTGTAGGGTGGACAGTGGGACTTGATTATCTTGCAGGTCTTTTCCAACCTTAATGATTCCATGATTCTATGATTCTATGACTGATGCATATGACCTTCTTTTGTGGAGCATCATGGCATCATGATTTCAGTAAAACATTATGACATAAGGATTTTAGCCATGCCTTGTCACTGATTCTCACAAGTTGGGAGGGAATGGTTGATTGATGACCTCTTTCTTTACTAGCATATCTGTACCCTCGACCTCTCAGGTGCCACATGTGAAAAGCACCCTTGTGCATAGTTTTACCGGATACCTAGTTCTGCCTGTTCCCATTCTGAACTTCCATATCTGTGAACTATCTTTCCTTGACACTTAGCTTTTCGATTGTATAATGTGAGGAATTAAGACATGGAATATACATGTCTAGATTTTATCTTGAAAGTTGAGTCAAATTTAGATGTGATAACAAAGGAATTGGCCACTTCTTGACTCTGTTCATGGTCAGATTTATCTGAAGACAACTAGTTAAAAATTTCAGATAAATATTTCACGATTCAGGATGTTAAGCAGTTGGGAAGCATGCATCTTTAGCCTTGAAAAAGGGAGCAGGTACATGGCTAGCTGAGGAAAAGAGCCCTTTTAAAATGTATTTTTTAAAACATATGGTAGTTTCGTGTTTTTGAAAGTGTTTTCTGATTCATAGTTTAAATTAATTAATATGTTTCTAGGTCATTAGAAAGCTTTGCTTTTTATGTTAAGTTGCACATGATATCCATTAAAAATTAAAAGACCAAACAATGTCTGATGTAGTGTCACAAATCAATTTAATGCTGCTTCATAATATTAATTTAATGCAAATCACTGCCACTAGTAAGTGAATAATGCTTCGAGATAACCATAATTGTTTAATAAATAATCCCTTTAATTTAACAATTTGTGTTATTGTGTATAAAGCTACCAGATGGCATCTTAAAATACCTCGAACCCTGTTGATCTGAGGCTTAAAAATCCCAAGTTTTAGGATTTTCGTGACATGTCATTCTAACCTTAGACTCTGATTTCTCAACTCATTCAAGAGATGACTGTTCTGTCAGATATATAAAAAGAAGCAAAGAAAAACCATAAAGAGGTAAATGAATGGGATGAGGGCAAATTAGATGCTAACTGCTGAAAGATAACTGAACACTGCATTAAGCTACTACATCCTTTTAATCTATAAAATATATCAGGCAAATCTGGCTTAATTTGAATTTGATATAAATGCAAAATATTCCTTGAGTCAGTGATGCAGTTGATATCAATTTAACCTACACCCAGGAGCAATGGCCCCAATTTCAAATCAATAGATCTACATTATTTCACATCTACTGCAGCATTGATGAGATCTTTGCTTCACTCTTTAATATTGCAAATAATATGAATATTATGCAGTGTTTTGCAATCTGAGTCTTAAAATCTATAAACATCTGCATGATCACTAGTATTGCAAACCTCTGGCATAGCAGAAACGGAGATAAAAATAAAGATGTAGAAGGCATTATGGTGTCAATATTTCTCCTATCACCAGAATTGCTTTTCATCCTGAAAACATCATAAAATACTGGCAAATACTATCAACTTATCCTTCCTTTACTTCTCACCGGAAAGAGGATGTTGTCACTTCTTTCACGGCTGCATTTAAAGAAAGTAGACCCTGACTGCCCCTTTCCTGCCTGTCAAAGTAATTTAGGAAGTTGCTCCTTTGTAGAAATAACTGTTAATTAAGAACAAGGACTAATGCTAATTAACACCAAGGAAAAATATTGTACTGTAGAGATTCACTTACGCTGCTCCTGCAGCCAAGCATCCTTCTGCTGAGATCCTATTTTACATTCTATTAAAAATATTAGAGCATGAAAGTGTTTGCATGCAGTAGCAGAGATAGCCTCTGCATCATCAGTGCCTCACAATTTCTTGCTGTTGCCTGCAGGAATCTTCATGTCTGTAGCAGTGGAATGGATAGCAAGTTGCAGGAAATAAAGTGAGGGTGACAGAGCCCTGGCACAGGCTGCCCAGAGGGGTTGTGGAATCTCCATCTCTGGATATATTCCAAACCCACCTGGACATGTTTCTGTGTGATCTGCTCTAGAAGATCCTGCTCTGCAGGGGAGTTTGGACTAGATGATCTCCAGAGATCTCTTCCAATCCTACCCATTCTATGATTTCTTTGCTCCTGGATTTTGTTCTGCTGACACCCAGGACACATTTTTCCAGAGCAGCCATGGACACACTGTTATAGCTATAGGACTACACCTATTCTGACTTTGAAATAGTACTTCTGGAGTAAAGGAGGATGAAGTGGCAGAAACTCAATCTTACCTCTTACCAAAGCTGGAAGATGATTGGTGAAGTGAGGAAAATGTAATAATAAGCATCTTTTGACAGGTGGTTTTTTTTTCCTGCTAAACATAACCTGTTTGTGCAGCTTAAAAATGATTTCTCTCTTAATATTTTTTCTAGAAAAGTAGGAAATTTATTCCCAATCTAAAAAATTTGTAAGTAAATAAAAATTTTACTTTACCTTCAGTAATACTTATTGTATATATCCCATTATTCTGCGATTCTACATCCAGGGATGACAGTTCAACCACTTCTGCATGCAGCCTGTTTTAATGATTAATGACCCTGTCAATTAAGAAGTTTTGTCCTAATGTCTGGTCTGAGCTTCGCCTGACACTAACAAAGCAAAAAAATTGGTATTTCTCCTAATTTTTCTTGTTCACCTGTGTTTTGCAAGGGAAAAAGGAGAAGGAAACAAACGAAAAGATTTGGAGCACTTGCCTTGTGATGAGAGATTAAGAGATCTAGGACTTTTCAGAGGAGAAGGTTATGAGGGGACTTAGTTACTATCTATAAATCCATGAGGGCTGGGTGTCAAGAAGAAAGACACAATCTCTTTCCAGTTGTGCCTTGTGATAGGATAAGGGGCAATGGGTGTCAGCTGGAGCACGAGAAGTTCCATCTTAATATAAAAAAAATTCTTTACTGTAAGGGTTACTGAGCACTGGAAGGGGCTGCCCAGGAAGGTTCTGGAGTCTCCTTCTCTGGAGAATTTTAAGACCCATCTGGATGTGTTTCTGTGTAACCCATGTTAGGTTTTATAATCCTGCTTGAGCAGGGGAGTTGGACTCAATGACCCGTGGAGGTCCCTTCCAGTCCCTAATGATCTGTGTTTCTGTGCATCGTTTTGTCAGTACTTTTGCACCAACAATGGAAAATTAGTTTTGAGAATACTTTTCGTCCATCCATGGACTGTTTTTTTTTCTCTTTACACATCACAGTAGAGTTCTATATCACAAGACAGAACGAATCAGATACAGACCTGAGGGTAGATCTCAGAGCATTCCTTTACCATTTCACACTGTGCTCACAGCCTACTTGTAGAACATCTATTTCTTTGACACTGTTTAGCTTTTCTAACGTGTCAATCTGTCACTCTTTGAACAAGTTTTGCAAAGAATTCTTTAAGATAAATGATCTTTTGGTGAGCTAACACCACAACAAACACCTTGCAAGGTCTGTCAAACAGTAATTTGTGCGGGACTGCAGCACGCTCTTACACTGATCTTTTCCTGGAACAGCTTTCTTTTCTCAAGAAAAGCAGAGAATACTGAAAGTGTTTAAAAGAATGAGCCAGATAGGTGCTGTCCAGGTAGCTTTTCCATATGGAAATACCTGTATGTTCAGGGCCATGACTAGCCTGGCTGTCTCAGTATTAACCTGCAAGAGAAACATCAACCTGTGCAGAAGTTTAATGAGAAACTAATTAAAAGCTTGAGTTATTTTAATGCTAAACCTTTCTGTCCCCTCAAATGATGATCGTTTCTGCTCATTCCAATGACACTTCAGTCAAGAGAGGGGTGACCCACAGTAGGTGGGCTGAAGGTAGCTGTTACTCTGACTGGTAGCATGGTGTAAGGGAAGGTGACAATATGAATTCAAGCTGATACTGGTTAAAAAAGGTGACTTTGAAGAAGGGAAGTTAGTATTTCTGTGCCACAGAAACTACTTTGGAGATGCTATTTATCACTGTGTCTACAAAGTAAGATAAAATGCCTTTTACTGCTTCCATCTGAAACAACTCTTTTCATTCAAAGGAAATTATTCTGCATTCTTTCTGAAGACTAGAAATTACACAGAACCTTTTCTGGTTTTAAAACCTCTCTTTTTAAAACCTCTGTATCTCAGAGGCAATAGTGTACTGAGTCATGTGTGTTACTAGATTATTTATTTTTTCATTACAACAAACATTAGAATACAGCATATATAGAAAAATACATAGAATATATAGAATATATAGAAGAAATAATGAATCACCTTTCACCAAGCCCTACAAAGGAAAACTTACACAAAGCAGCTCCCCCTAAGCCAAGTGATACTTGCTTATAGATTAATATTCAGCTTGAAAAATCTTCTGGGTTTATTTTTAGATCTTTTAAATCATTCTTGTATAAGAAAATTCTCTGTTTAATCAGAATCTACTTTTAACAAAATCTACTTTTATTCATCTATGCTTGAGACTTCTGAAAATGTTGTCCCAAATGCATCAGGGATCTTGCCTTCAGCATAAGGCAGAGTGCACAAACTTTGAGGCTTGAGAGATGTTCTTCAAGAAATGCACAAGCCTGTGGAGTGAAGGTGATAACAGACTGGTGAGTGGCAGCACTAAGGTTAATTCTTGCAAAAGGAAAATTATAGCAGAATGCTGAAATAAAATAATAATCACAGATAGCTGCTTCCCAGGGGAAGGGCATCTGGGAATTCTTACTAGAAGTACTGCATCCAGCTCTGGCACACTCAGTACAGGAAGGACATGGACCTGATGGAGTGGATCAATAGGAGGCCATTAAAATGATGAGGGAGTGAGAGCACTTATTTTCTGAGGACAGGCTGAGGGAGGTGAGGTTGTTCAGTCTGTAGAAGAGAAGGCTCTGGGGGGACTTGATAGTGACCTTCCAGTACTTGAAGGGGGCTGCAAGCAGTCTGGAGAGGTACTGTCTATGAAGTCCTGGAGTGATAGAACAAGGGACAATGGTTTCACATTAGAGAAAGCTGGATTGAAATTGGCTGTTAGGAAGAAGTTCTTTAGCAGGAAGGTGGTTGAACACTGGAACAGGTTGCCCAGGGAGGTAGTTGAAGCCCCATCTCTAGAGATCTTCAAGGTGAGGCTTGGGTAAGGCTCTGGACAACCTGATCTAGTTGAGGATGTCCCTGCTCACTGCAGGGGGGTTTGACTGGATGATCTTTGGAGGTCCCCAGTGAAAAGTGAGGTAGATGAGAAAAGCAGACTTAATGCTTTTTATTTAGAATGGAATGTGGTTTTCCTCCCCTGTGATTTGGAAGATACATAATATTGTGTGTGCCCAACTCAGCACTGTTATAGTACAAAGTTTTATGGAATGTAAATTATTCAGAGGTTTTGTGCTTACTCTGGATGGATGACCGGTTATAGATGTTTGTTTATTCATTCACATTATTATCCATTAATTTGTTTACACTGTCTTTGCTAGTTAATGAATCATCATGTAAGTAATTTGGACAAGATCAGTAATGTTGTATTATTTCACCTTATGCAGCAGAGTCATTAGGGCCATAATGCAATTGAGCGCTGTGAAATTATCAGGCAAAGTACCATTAAAAGCAGAATCATGCCTGTATCCTTGACCTGGTATTTTTAAATGCTCTTAGGTCTGAACAATTTTTAATAAAAATTTCTTATTATTCCTGAGCTGAACATTTACCAAAGAGACCTTTTCTAATAAAAATGACCTTATTAGGTAGTTATCTGCTTCAGAACTTAGAAGAATGGTTGTGTTGAGAAAAATGACTGAGACTAGCACTTCATGATGCAAGATGTGCATTTTTTATGTATTTCTAAATTGTATCGTAAACTGTGAGAAAAATAAGCAAGATAAACTAGTTTTAGTGCAATGAGGTGCACACTTATAAACTTTCATTTGCTTAATATGTCTGCAGTGTTTTCAGCTTTGTTCTGAATGCAAGATCTTTGTGCATTTGATGTAAAGAAGAGAGATTACACTACCATACAATCATAGAATCATTCAGGTTTGAAAAGATCCTTGGGATCATCAAGTCCAACCATCAACCCTACTCTACAAGTTCACCACTCAACCAAATCCCCCAACATTACAGCTAAGCAATTTTTAAACACATCCAGGGATGGGGACTCAACCACCACCCTAGACAGCCCATTCCACTGCCTGACCACTCTCCCCATGAACAATTTCTTCCTGATGTTCAGCCTAAACCAATCCTGTTGAAGCTTGAAGCCATTCCCTCTGTTTCTGTCACTAATCCCTGTGAGAAGAGACCAACACCAATATCTCTACAATGTCCTTTTAGATAGTTGTAGAGAGCCTTAGCCTCCTCTTCCTCAAACTGAATAGCCTCAACTTTCTCCATCTCTCCTCAGAAGATTAATTCTGCAGGTCCTTCACCAGATTTCTTGCCCTCCTCACTCCAGCACCTCAATATCTCCCTTGTATCAAGGTGCCCAAACCTGGACCCAGTACTCAAGGTGTGGCCTCACCAGTGCTGAGTACAGAGGGACTATCACCTCCGTACTACTGCTGGACAGAGAGTTTCTAATCCAGGCCAGGATGCCATTGGCCTTCTTGGCCACCTGGGCACCCTGCTGGCTCAGATTCAGCTGCCTGTCAATAGAATCCCTAGGTCCCTTTCTGCTAGACTGCTTTCCAGCCACACTACCCCAAGTCTGTAGTGTTGCATGGGCTTGTTGTGACCCGATATAGAGATTTTAATTTCTTTTAATAAATAAATTATTTGATTCACAGTTAGACATGTTGTATTTGAATATGCAATATTTTAAATTTATAGTTATTTATGTATTACCACAAATTTGCTGTCTCCGGAGTCTGAATGCATGTAAGTGACAGTTATGCAATAGAATAAACCATGGCTATCCGAATTGGCTCTATTACACCCACACAGTCTGAAAGATGTGGTGGTGCATCACAAACTATTCGTGAAAATTCTGTAAAAAGAAGCCTGAATTAAAGATTTCAATTTTCAACTGATGGGCTGAGACTTTGAGACACCTAAAGAATAAAGATTTTTTTTTATTTTCTAAAGGAATTCAGTGAAAAGGATCTGATAAAAATATTCAGAAAAGTAATTACAGCAATCCATTCTTGCTTAAAGAAAGGCTTTACTTAGCCACTTTGTCCCCTGCCCTTTGAGCAGTAATCTCAACCTGCCAGTTGAGATTCACTGTTAGATCTAAAAAACGAAGAGTCTTCTGAAGACTTTGATAATATCCTCTTGCCATCTTAAAAGGCTGATTATAACTGTTAGTCATCAAATAGAGTAAGGACATTAATTTTATCAAGAAATGGTGGTGCTGTATAGCACAATTATGGCATAGATTTGGAGAGTGATGGAATTCAATCTTCTACAGGAAAATTCTAAACTATAAATCTTTCTAAATGAAAAGTAAATCAAAGAACTAATGCCCATAATTCTTTGATCAAAATAGCTAAATGAGAATTTAGAAAATAAGTACAGGTTTAATTTGTAAACATTTTCTCTGAACAACGTTGTTAATAAATCCTTCATACCATCAGTAACGATGGAAAATGGACTCAAATTTCCCTCTAGGAGGCAGCATATCCTTTGACAAAAAGAATCACAGTCACAGAACATTAGGGATTGGAAAGGACCTTGAAAGATCATCCAATCCAATCCTCCTGCCACAGCAGGATCACCTAGATCAAGTCGCACAGGAACGTGGCCAGGTGGGTTTTAAAGATCTCCAGAGAAGGCAGCCCCTTCCAGTGCTCTGTCACCTGAACTGCATCCCTCGGTGCAGGAGACATGCTTTCAAACAAAGAACCCAGACTCTGTCTTTCATGCCCAAGGTTTAAGGATCCTTCTGCTTTCTTCAGCTAAGCACGGAGGAATTCTCCCTAATTCTTGAGCATCCCCAGTTTTTTCTCAGCAGCATAAATGACAAACAGTCTCTCTTCCTGCTGATCAGTGCTCTCTAAAATGCAGCAGTGGACCCTGGCCCTAGCCACATGTGGGACCCAAGATGGAGACTGACCACATGGCCGCGTTAGCAGGGACCCCCCCCACACTGTGCAAATGTGGTGAAGAGGGTTTTCCATGACCCTCCCCTCTGCTCTCTCCTGTCTCAGCTCCAGGAGGACAAAGAGGAATCCCTTCAGCTCACTGCGGGTTTCTTAGTGGCTGCTCCATGGTGGGGGGAGGGTTGTAAATCTCGCTTCTCCTCCCTGTGGCGGAGCAGGGCCCGGGGCCTGGGCTGGGGTTGGCGCCGCATGGAGCTGCCCTCCTCCACCCTGCAGTTTTCAGGAGCAGAGCAGACCCGCCGAGCCCACTCCATCCCATCTTCAACAGGGGAAACGAGGGACGGAGCCACTGGGAGCCAAGGTGAGCCACCTTCCCAGCTGAGGTCGCTGCTGTCAAACCAGGGTTGACGCCGGGCCGGGCCGGGCCGGGCCGGGCCGGGCTGCGCCGCGCTGGGCTGGGCCGCAGCAGGCCTGTCTTTCCCCTCCGTGCTGGGCTGGAAGCCCTCAGCAAAAGAGAGGAAGGGCTCAGATCACTGGCCCCTTTTATATTCTCATCTAGTGACACCCCTTAAGGGCAGGTACTTAGGACAGTGTGATCTCCCCCCAGAACAGGTCACTGTGGGGTTGTCCTCTTAAAGCAACACAGCTTTTTCTTTATGAGAGCACAAATCTGTGCATGTGAAAATTCTGGTGATTTCCAAACTGCAACAGGAAGGAAACATTTGTCATTCTTCCAGGACATATAACAGCTCTAACTGTTGCAGGTCTAACATGTAGCACCTGAAACCCAGATTTCAAGTGTAGAAGTCCCTTTTGGAGGAGAAAAAATATTCTCTTTGTGCCTTTTTATGTCGTAGAATCACAGAACATCAGGGATTGGAAGGGACCTCAAAAGATCATCTAGTCCAATCCCCCCACAGGTTCCCCTAGATCAAGTCACTGTCTAACGATATGTCCATGAGACACCCCATATCCTCAGTAATACTTTAATTCCCAGTTTAAAACCCAGAGTGACCCACCAGGGTTTACTGTAGTGGAAATAATGTCTCTGTTTTAATTTTTTTTAAAGCAAGTTGAAATGTTCATTATACCAGTAGTCTTTGCCTTCAGTTTTAAGACACAACTTGTGAAGTAGTGCTGTAATGGGGTGTGTTGCTTTTGTCCCTGAAGGAGTTTTGGTACTGGAGGAAGATGCTACTGGCTTGACTCCTGAAAGGACTTTCAGCTTTGCTGTCTCTAAGTCAGATCCACTCTGTCCAAGACTGAGCCAATCAGTATCTCTGAGATAACAGGGTTTAAGAGGGGAAAACCTGTTGGCCAGGTTCCTTTGTTTTGGAAGTTATTTTGTTTTGGAGAGGAATATGAAAAGCCCATGGCAACCCATGTCAGGGAAGAAGGATAGGAGACATGTCAGAGCAGCCATTCCCCTTTCTTCAGTGGCTAAGCAGAAAGGTCATGAGGACTCTACACTGTAGCAAGGGATTGCCTCTGAAGCAGCTGAAAAATGTGTGCTTGTAGAGTGTTGTACCTCTGTCAGTGCACTAATTGAACTCACTTGCCAGTGATACTTGTGGTTTAACTGGTGCCCTCAGCAACTGTACAGGAATTTACTGACTATAAAGCTTTAATTTGTCAAAGTCAATTGGGATTTGATAAAGGTTAAAAAATACGGCTTGTAGTGTTAGCTGTGCAGCTCTCCTAACTGTTGGGTGTTTAGCTGTTTGTCATTCCCTTCAGGTAGCACTTTAGAAGTGTGTCTGATGGGGAAGTGTCAGATGTAGACATATCTGCCAAAGTCATCTTTTTGTTGATTTCACTTGCTGCTGGATTATGCTGTCATTTGGTAAAATTAGTGACTCCCATTGTCTTTTTCATGGTTTTCAGCTCTCCAGTGCTGCTCTATATCTTTGACTGATTTAAACAGATACTCCAAAGAGTGTGTTGCATGTGAAGGGAATGTATTGCCAACCCCAGACCACTCCTTGTAGTACATTTGTTGTGCTCCCTGTATCAAGGTTACTACAGGATATGTTTTCTTCACGCATCCTGGAGGGTGTTTTGCTGTGCTGCTCCTTGCTGTTGCTCTCTTGCTTGTAGAAGAATTATATTAATGCAGTTCTAATTTATGCAGTGCTGAAACAGGTTTGTTCCTATTAAAATAACAGATTACTTTAATGCTGGAAATAGCTGTTACTTGCAAAGAAGGTAAATGCAGGGACTGCATCAATGCACTTAGAACCAAAATCAGTATAAAAAGCTACATAAAAAGTTCCCTCAGGACAGAGATTTAAAAGACACTATTACATTAATCAGCAGCTTTACTTCAGATAATCAAGTTCCTCTGTCATTTCTTGGCAGAATAAGAATTTCAAGGGAAAAAATAGCAAAATTATGCAATTCATTAAAAAACAGGTAAGAAACTATACAATGTGATGAGCTGCATTATCTATAGTGAACAGTAGAGACCCTCAGTGAGGTTACTATCACAAAGATACCTTGTCTTACCAAGAAAGAACAGAAAAAGAACTGGAAAACACATTATTCACTTTTTCCTTTAAGGAAAAAAAGAACAACCCCATAACTCTTTCTCACACTACCTCTTGCTTAGCTGTTTATGGATAGATACCCGAGTAGGACAGTTTCTTCTGACTGACCCACACGTAAAACACAGGCAGCAAAAGGAAAACTGCAGAGAGGTTTTCGTTGTGAGACAAACGGATAGTTTTCTTACAGCTGTAAACAAATGTTATTTTCAAAATAGAGACTTTTCATTCTGCACTTTAGATGATTTTAGGTGAGAGATCTTCTGTAATTAAGAAATAACCCCTGCAATAGTTGATTTACTACAAAGCAGAGATCTGGCTTTTGGGAGACATTCAAATATCTGTTTTATTTTTGAGGGGTTTTGTTCTTTGCTTGTTTGTTTTTTCATTTAATATCTATTACTGATTATAGATCTTAGAAAGAATTTACTTATATTGTCTCTTTTTGGTCTCTGCAGCATACAATTTTGTGTAGTTAAATTGGTAATTAGGTGTTAAGTTTCCCTTTCCTCTTTCCTTTCCTTCCTTTCCTCTTCCCTTCCCTTCCCTCCCCCTCTCCTTCCCCTTCCCCTTCCCTTCTTCCTCTTCTTTCCTTTCTCACTTCCTTTCCTTCCTGATATTTCCTAATCCAAATTTGTGTTGTGGTTTCCCTCCCTCTATAATCTTAAGTGGGGCAGGTGTGTGTGTGTAGAATTCAATGTGCAGGTAGGAAGACAATGAGGTTTCTATAATCCTCAGGTAAACCTTCCAGTCTCTTTTCGATCTAAATTTAGACCAATGCTTACTCACACATTCAAATCGATGGGAATGAGGACAGACTAGAAAAGAAAGTAGGCAAAATATACTTTCTGAGACACAAAGTAGAATAATAGAAGAGGTAGAAACTGCATCTAAGTTTACAATTGCAAGGTTTTGAACTTGGTATTGAATGAACCAAGCATTCTATACCAAAGCATTCTTGCTTGTCAATAACACAAACTACCTATGTGTTGCTTTTCCAAGGGATATCTACATGCAGCACTGTTCTACTATTTCCAGCTACATGAAGTCTTGTCCCAAAAGACAACTGATCTAGATCTGTATAATGATATATTCCCTGGTCCATACCATGGGCAGTGACTGTTAAAGGCATCACATTTCAAAGGACAGGTTTTGTGACCTTTTAACAAGGTCCTAAGGATTCAACCGCCTGCCTAGGCAACCTGTTCCAAGGCCTGATGGCCCTTTCCATGATGAAGATTTTTCTAATGTTCAACCTAAACTTCACCTTGAGAGGAACTTAAGGCCATTTCTTCCTGTCCTATCACTTGTTACTTGTGAGAAGAAACCAACCCCCATCTCTCTACAGCCTCCATTTAGGTAGCTGCAGATAGTGATAAGGTCTCCTCTCAGCCTTCTCCTCTTCACACAAACCAGACCCAGCTTCCTCAGCAGCTCCTCATAAGATTTGTTCTCCAGATACTCTGCTGACCTTGTTGCCCTTCTTTGTGCCTCCTCCAGCATCTCAGTGTCTTTCTTGTATGGAAGTAGCTGAAACTGAACCCAATACTTGAGATGTAGCCTCACCAGCCCCCAGGTGGAAAATCATTGCCCTGCTCCTGCTGGCCACACTATTGCTGATACAAGCCAGGATGCCATTGGCAATCTTAGCCACCTGAGGACACTGCTGGCTCATGTTTAACTGATGATTAATCAAATCCCCAGGCCTCTTTCTGCTGAGCAGCTTTCCAGCCACCCTCCTCCAAGCCCATGAAATTGCATACTAGTTTGTTGTGACTCAAGTGTAAGACCAGGCAGTTGGCCTTGTTGAAGATTGTACAGTTGGCCTTAACCTGTTGACCCAACATATCTATCAAATTCTCGTGTTTCCTCTTCCTATGTCATGAGTACTTTCAGTTAGGAAAAATCTAGGAATATATCTATAGCTCAAAATTAAGGAAGACCTTGTACTCATTGTGGTATAATAGTCTACCTTTGGATTTTGGATACATGAGAAGGTATGTAACAGCATCAGTCAGTAATGCATTTTTGATGTTAAAATGTTTATAGTATCCAGGAAAACGCAGTGTCTGCCCTCAGTTGCCATAATTTCTGTGTCCTGTACCCTTCAGCAAAATGCAGTACTGCTTATAAAAGTATTATCGGTAATAAAAATACATCTTCTCCAGAATTACAGAGCAGTTCCTGTGGCAACCCAGGAGTTCCACCAAAGGGTATCTTGTACGGCACAAGATTTGATGTTGGTGACAAGATCCGCTACAGCTGTGTAACTGGATATATTCTGGATGGCCACCCTCAGCTTACCTGCATAGCTAACTCTGTCAATACAGCATCGTGGGACTTCCCCGTTCCCATCTGTAGAGGTAAGAGAAATGTGACAATAAGAAAAATTTTAAATTGCTGTTCTAATTGTTAACTTCTAGATTGTGATGAAAGAAAAAAAAGCTTTTTAAAAATATATTGATCATTTGTTCACATGTATGATGTGTCTCAGCATAGGCACCCACTTTAAGTCAATATCCTACTAAAATGATATTTTTCATTTATTTTTATTGTCAAATAAGGACTAAATAAGCATGTTCAATGTGTTTATTATGTCACTGCCGTTTGGAATCCATTAGTATCACCTAAGTACTGACTTTTTGTCAATTATTAACTAGAATATTGAGTAAATACAAGTTTGAAACTGCCAGAACAGTTGAGTTAAAGGGACTTTAACTCAGTCTCAGATAGATTTGGTATCTTAAGGTACTATCTAGGATAAGCTTTGTGTTGTAACACAAAATATAAAATAAGTTCTTTTAAGTTTTGCAATTGAAATTTTGTCTAGAGAGTGAGGAACTCGAACTTTTCAGTGTTTGTGAAAAAGGATGAAGAGGTGACTTGGTTTACTCAGGCAGAAGGGAAATAGTTTTTGGAGAGGACTAATCAGTAGCAATGAAGAGTTTAAGGGGTGAAAGCTTGACAAATAAAAAGATGAGGTACCAAATTTAGTAGTGGTGGTTACAAATTACTGAAACATAACTTAGAGGTTTGACAGATTCTTAAGTTTCAGCATCAGGCCTAATGGCTTAAAGGCTTAACACCCCAAATTCTACTTAAGGTATATTTGTTCAACAAAAAACTTAACAAATTCTTTTTTTGTAGTTATTTCTACAAGTCTATGTTTGACATCAGAAACATCTGACTTTACTTTTAATCCTGAGACCTTTGTGCTTCCATTCTAATGACTTTGTCCTTATTTTGCCTAATGCAAACTCAGAATCCTGCAGAAGGTTGCTGAAGTGATTACCCACTAATGAGCATTCTCTTTGCTGTGGAGACTCATCTTAAACATCCCTCTTTCAGGAGTTCCTCTGATAAATGTCTTATTCTTTACCAATAGTCACTACATTTGAAACTGTTAGGAAAATAAGTGAAACAGTGCGTAATTGTGAGAGTAATGTGTAAGAATTCATTTCTCTCAACATTAAACTACTTACCTGTGGCTTTTTATAGATGGCCAAGTCTCTTCCAGACATGTATCTAATAGTTTATTTCAGTGTCATAGCTTGGGCTGGGGAAAGACAGAGTATTTCAATGCTGTGATCTAGGAAATATCGTAGTCTAATGCGTTACCAAAAAGCTCTAAGAATAACACAAATCTATACTTTATTCAATATTAACTTGAAGGAGAGGGTGGGGATGATGTTTGTTTTTACCTGTAGGAAATAAACTGGACAAAGCTCTGGTTTTACAGGTGTCAGCAGATTTCAGGTCTTAGATGTCTTTAGGTCATCTGTGCATCTGACATTGTCAGCTGCTTCTTGTAATTTGGAACATGCAGGGGCAGGTCTTTTCAAGAGCCTTTGTAGAGATACGACAAGGAGCAATGGATTCAAGCTGGAAAAGGATAGGTTTAGGCTGAATATTAGAAAAAAGTTCTTCAATGTGAGGGTGGTTGATGGCTGGAATGGGCTGCCCAGGGACGTGGTGGGGGCCTCATCCCTGGAGTCATTTAAGGTCAGGCTTGATGAGGCTTTGAGCAGCCTGACCTAGGTAGAGTTGTCCCTGTATAGGGAGGTTGGACTGGATGACCTCTAGAGGTCACTTCCAGCGTAGAACATTCTAAGATTCTGTCAGGAGGTGATGCTTGTGTATTAGCAATGTAATCCTTGTTGATTGACGTTCCAATGAGGAGACTTTCACTTGAATCAATGGTGCTTTGTATTGCCACAAGCACCCTTACATGAGACCCTACTACATGCTTATGGTTTAAACGTCGTTCATAACACTGCTATTTGTACTTACTTCTTGGCCTCGAAGTGTGTAACCTAAGTAAGAGGCTATTCTTCAAATAGATCCCATTTTCTTTACTAGTCTCCATCAGATTTTATTGCAAAAATCAATGCAATTCTCACCTAAGAAATATCTTATTTCATATCCTCTTTCTCAGTGAGTATAGCTTGAATACACGTTTTTCACCTGACACTTGCATGTTCTGACATTCATTAAAATACTGTATTTTATTATCATTAGAAGTGGAAAAATACCTTAATTAAAAGAAAACAAAACTGAATATGTTGTGCAGTGGTCAATTATACTGTGCACAACCCATGACTAGTTTTTAAATAAAGGCTTCTTCCCTGACAAATTAATTTTGATAAGGTTGTTCTCAACAGTGAAACATGACAGCGGCTTTATCATCTCACATGTAATTTCACAGCTTGCTGTTTCTTCAAAACGCAGCAAGGTAGGAATAATTCACTGAGGCTAATAAATAAGGTTATATTTCTGTATAACATTGATATTCTATAAAGGTTATCATCATTAGATATGTTCATAACAAAGAAAGCATTCATACTTTTATATTACTTAAGTTCTTCCTATTCCAGAGTAAAAAGGATGTTGCAATAATCTTCATAATAAAATTCTTTTTTAATCTCAGCAATTTCAAAACTACAATGCAATTTTATTTGTAATCCTAGAAGTTCTATTAAAATATTTTCACTATTGCCTATACATTTAGCTACAAAATATCTGTCACTATATGACTTCTCTTCGTATTTTTAACATATATCTTTGGTTTTCCACTTTACTTTGCACTTAAGCAGACAAATGCACAACCCAAAGACTCTAGATCATAATTATTGAGGTATTTGGTATTACGTCCAGCAGGAGTAGAGAGGTGATTGTCCCCATGTACTCAGCACTGATGAGGCCACACCTTGAGTACTGGGTTCAGTTTTGGGCACCTCAGCACAAGGGAGACATCGAGGTGCTGGAGTGAGTGCAGAGGAGGGCAGTGAAGCTGGTAAAGACCTGAAGAATCAGTCTTATGAGGGGAGATAGAGAGAGTTGAGGCTGTTCAGTTTGACGAAGAAAAGGCTAAGGGGAGACCTCATTGCTCTCTACAGCTATCTGAAAGGACATTGTAGAGATGTTGGTGTTGGTGTCTTCTTACAGGTAATTAGTGACAGAACCAGAGGGAAGGGCTTCGAGCTTCAAGAAGGGATGGTTTAGACTGGACATCAGGAAGAAATTCTTCATGGTCAGGCAATGGAATGGGCTGTCCAGGGTGGTGGTTGAGTCCTCATCCCTGGATCCCTGGATGTGTTTAAAAGTTGCTTAGATGCGGTTTTGGGGGATGTGGTTTAAGGGTGAACTTGTAGAGTAGGGTTGATGGTTGGACTCGATGATCCCAAGGATCTTTTCCAACCTGAATGATTCTATGATTCTACTTTTCCATATTATTCCATGGCTAGTAGTGCCATGATCTAGCTGATTGTGGTGATGTTATGTCATAGACTGAACTTTATGATCTTAGAGGTCTTTTCCAGGCTCAATAGTTCTGCAAATTTGAAGTCTAGGAATTCTGTAACTCTTCTACAACACCTGTACATGTATAAATAAAGATAAATTTATCCTTAAATAAGGATAAATGTATACTTAATTTCTCCTTCTTCAATAGATTTATTCCAAATACACTGGATCGAGGTATTTATAAGCTAATGTTTTAAAAAATGGTCTAATAGACATCAATTTTGAATATTATTCAGTTTGCTATTAAGTAATTTGCTATTTCCTATAAATAGTAAGAACATTTTAATTGCAAGTCACCATTAACATTCTATGCCTACGCAGATGCATGACTGTACATATTTCGATTATTTGAGGTAAGTTTTAGGTCAGATTAAAAGAAAAAGGCATCTCTAAATGAAATATAGGCAAACCTAAGAGTCTTGTAGACCCTGTAGTATAGGGTTGCATCAGTTGCAGGGGTATGTCAGTTTATTTATGGCCTGTAATAGCATGGCATTTTGAAAAAAAAATAATTGAAACTTACAGAACTACCAAGAACTTGATGATCTTAGAGTCTTTTCCAGCCTCAATAGTTCTGTGATTCTGTGAAATATTCATATAATGACGTAAACGCTTCACAGACTCATAAATGGGGTTGCAGGTAGGTAAATGACAAAGTGCCAAATAGTACCTAGCAATAAAAGCAGGAAGCAAGCTGACTGCCTACACTTCTTTGTTGTAAGCTGGGCTTTGTAGGCTGTGGAGACAACAAAGCAGGAGATAAAGTCAAAGTACTGTACTTGATGCCATGCAGTGCATTAACTAGTGCAACTGGCAATATACACAGAGGAAAAGAAAGTGCACTGACTTAAAAACAGGAATAAATTACATGTCTTGGGGAGTGAGCCTTTTTTTTCATCTGAAGCCAGTTTTTGTACACACATAGTTTTGACAGCTTAGTCTAGGGAAAAGCCCCAGCATTTCTGTGGCACACGATTAAAAACACGCTGTGTTCTATGGAGAAAGTTAAAAATCGGAATCAACTTTGTGTGTTGGATTCATAGCCACTTTTCCCCTCCTACCTTTACAAAACTCCTAGGATGCTTCCACTGTATCTGAAGGACATTGAGGGGTGGGAGGAGGGCCAGACAAGGGCAACCAGGCTGGGGATAGAGCTAGAGAACAGGCCCTATGAAGAGCAGCTAAGGGAACTGGGGTTATTTAGCCTAGAGAAGAGGAGGCTGAGAGGAGACCTTATTGTTCTCTGCAGCTGCCTACAAAGAGGTTGTAGCAAGGCTGGTGCTGGTCACTTCTCCCAAATTACTAATGACAGAGTGAGATGAAATGGCCTCAAGTTGTGACAGAGCAGGTTTATATTGGATCTTAGGAAGAAGTTATTTACTAAGAGTGTGGCTGGGCACTGGAACAGGCTGCCCAGGGAGGTGGTGGAGTCCTCATCCCTGGAGGTGTTTAAAAACCGAGTAACTAGAGCACTTGAGGTCTAGGGGTTAGGGAGCTGTTGGGATGAGTGCTGGACGGACCTGATGATACTGGAGGTCCCTTCCAGCCATAATGATTCCCTGATTCTGTGTGATTTTATGACTCTGGAAAAGCACAGGTAAATCCAGGATGACATGTATCGTCACATAAATTTGTCTCTCAGAAGTTTGGTTTTCAGGCATTTGTTCTATCAAATTTTCTGCCTTTTGTCATTCTGGAAAAACTACAAGTTAATTAATTTTTCCAGTATCTTTTTCTATCTGCGGTAGTACCTTGGCATTCATGTGGCTTGTTTCTCCATTATGAATGTTACTCTCTGCTCGCTACCTAAAGTCTGAGATATATTGCTTAGCCTGAGGTTCTACAGGCATAGAAGGGGCAAACTTCTTGCCCCTTCAGGTTCTTGCATCCTGAAGTGCTCAGCGCAATGCTGCAGCTTAATTCTATTTTGTCCTATGGCATACAGATTTGCAACCATTCTAATTTCAGTTATCTTTGGATTACATTTGTTAGTGCCTCATGTTTGCTATTTGCAGACTACCTGCCATTTTGAACAAGGATGCTGTAATGATCCTGCTATTAGCCAAATCATCTTCTCTCAGACAGAAATTGCAACTCTGTATATTATCTGCTTTGCGCCAGCACTATGGAGGTGGTTTACAGACATTAGTGATTCTGTAGCCTTCTAGGCCTGGAATAAATTAATGTTTAATCCATGCGTTGTCAGCTGAGGAGTTGGCAGGCTTGGTAGTCTCTGCTGCACTTCAGCTCTTTCCTGGCTAGGCTAGGCCATTTGAGAGGTTTTCTGAACACGCACAGATAATTACACTAAAAGCTCCTTTTTCTGTCATCCCTAGGATTTTACTCTTCCAATCTTTCTAAAGAATCTCAGTGTACATTTCCTTTTTATTTGCTGGACCATTTTTTACATAACTGCTCCTAGAAGCTGCTAATAAAGAGCTTTGTCATCAATATTTAAATACATTATTAAAAATACCTCGAAATGTACTGTCAATTTCAGGAATGTCAGCACAACAAATGTATTTCTTGGACAGTGCTCAGGTGTCTGTCAGATTAGAGCTGCATAAGTATTACCTATATTTATAGAAAAATTTGTTAAAAGGCAAGGTTGTGAGGAAGAAATTCTTTCCTGTGAGGGTGCTGAGGCACTGGAACAGGTTGCTCAGCAGGGTTGTGGCTGTTCCATCCCTGAAGTATTCAAGGCCAGGTTGGATGGGGCTCTGGGCAACCTGGTCTGCTGAGAGGTGTCGCTGCCCATGGCATGGGGTTGGAGCTGGATGATCTCTGAGGTGTCCTCCAATATAAAATGTTGTATCATAATAAGCATCAAAAACCAGCAAACAAACTTTACAGTGCCTGGCATACAACTTTTAAATTGAGGACAGAATGTAATTCTGGAACAAAACCCTCTATTTATTTTTTGAGTTGTGTTTCCCATTCCCCCCTCATCTATTTCTTTAGAGAGTTCTGAAGACAAACTGTTCATGTCTAAGAATAACATTCGTCATAGCTACTTCCAAAGATTTCATGTTGTTAAACTACCACTTCAGCTTCATTTGAAAATCTAAAGCAAACCAAAATAGCAAATGAAGATAAATGAACAGATTAAGTCTCAGAAACTTCCAGCAGGTAGGTAAACAGTCAACATCTAATTTTCAAGGTCTTGTAGCAGCCTCCCGGAGGATGCAAATCTTGGTGCAATTTACTTTGTAACACTATAGATTAAATATTCAGAAAACAATTGACAGTATTCAATGTCAACAAATATTTGACAAGCAAAGCAGAACTGTGCAAGCTGAAGCTTTTTGTAGAATCTGGAAATCAGGAGCAAGTAAAAACCATTTTACGGAGCTGGCTAATAAGTATGGAAATTCACCTAGGAATAAGACTAAAGTAATCATAGAATCATGGAATCACAGGATCATTATGGCTGGAAAGGACTTCTAGGATCATCAAGTCCATCAGCCCTCATCCCAGTATTTCCCTAACCTGCAGACCATGACCTCAAGGGCTCTAGCTACTCATCTTTTAAACACCTCCAGGGATGGGGACTCCACCACCTCCCTGGGCAGCCTGTTCCAGTGCCCACTCTCTCAGCAAAGAACTTCTTCCTAAGATTTAATCTAAACCTCCCTTGATGCAATTTGAGGCCATTTCCCCTCATCCTGTCATTAGTAATTTGAGAGAAGTGGGTGGCACCAGCCTCGTTACAACCTCGTTTTAGGCAGCCCCAAAGAAAGCAAAGAACTCAGGACAGTCTTGTCTTAAGGCACAGGGATAAGGCAACAATTTTGCAGAGCTGGTATGTGCTCTGTTTCAGGACTCAACTCTCTGACAGTGATTTTAAGTTCACTGTGTGTGATGAAGATATTTTTTCTGTCTGAAGTTTTATACGTGCATATGCAGATATACAGATTATTTCTTCTGTTAAATATTCAGATAAATGCATAAAAATGTGAGTATTTTGAGTTTATATAAAAAGTTAAATGCTGTTCTCTTTGTGTAGATTGTCTTGACACCACCAACATAGAATCACAGCATGGTTTGGGTTGGAAGGGATGTTAAATATCATCTGGTTATAATCCCCTTTCCAACAGATCGGGTTGCCCAGAGCCTCATTCATCCTGGCCTTGGACACTTGCAGGGGTGGAGCAGTCACAGCCTCCCTGGGCAACCTGTTCCAGTGCCTCAGCACCCTCACAGGGAAGAAATTCCTCCTAATTGCTAATCTAAGTCTTTTCTCTTTTAGTTTGAAGCCATTACCCCATATCCTATCACTAGCAACCCTTGTAAATTCCTTCTCGAGTTTTTCTTGTACTAAAAGATCACAATGAGGTCCCCTGGAGCCTTCTCTTTTCTAGGATGAATAATCCCCAACTCTCTCAGCTGGTCCTTGTAGGAGAGGTGTTCCAGCCCCCTCAACATTTTTGTGGACCTCCTCTTGACCTGCTTCAACAGGTCCATGTCTTTCTTTTTCTGGGCCTTCCAGAGCCTGATGTAGTACTCCAGGTGAGCTCTCATGACAGTAGAGGGAGAATCAACTCCTTCAACCTACTGGCCACATGTCATTTGATACAGCCCAGATATGGCTGACCTTCAGGGTTGTGATGACTCAGGTTGAGCTTTTCATCAACCAGCAACCCCAAGTCTCTCTCCTCAGGGCTGATCTCATAGAATCATAGAATAATAGAATCATTAGGGATTGGAAGGGACCTCGATAGATCATCTAGTCCAATCCCCCTGCCACAGCAGGATCACTTAGACCAAGTCACACAGGAACACATCCATATTTTTTTCTAGAAGTTCTAATCACCTGCAACACAGGCTTTAAGATGAAAGTACCTTCCCCACCGTAAGTCACTATGGAATCAGTCCATACGCTGTCCAGCTTGTGTTTGTGCTTGGATTGTCCTGGCTCAGGTGCAGACAGTGGCACTTGGTTACGTAATAGATGGCTGGTTCAATTCAGCTTGAGTACACGTAGGTCTTTTAGAGAGTGATTTGGCATATTGTATAGTATGTGGCTTCTTAAAATTTGGATTTCTTTCCATCTATATTATTTCATGTGTTATTTATTTATTTATTTTTGTGTGTATTTATACCTTCAAACTTGGTGCAATTGTAGAATTGGTGTAAGTCAACCTAAAATATCACCTTGTCCTGCTGTGTAAGGTTCTAGTATCTGTTCTATTGCTTACCTTTTATTTATGATATATCTCCTGTCAACTTCTCTGGCAATATAAATATGGTATTAGTGAACATAAAACAAATTGTTGCTAGACAATTAGGAAGACTTGCATTGTTTGATCACCAGTTCCCAAGAGAATTCTATCTAGCATAGTGACAGAGTTTCCATGGAAACAACAACCTTATCAAAGCCTCCAAGAATTCCTGTCTTTCGCTGGTTTGTTCCCCCAACCCCCCCCCCCCGCCTCTCTTTTACCTAGTTTGTATTATGCAGAAGCATTTCATCTCAAATGGTACAATAAACAGAAGAAATTCATCGTCTCATTAAATGGAATATATTGCTTTTCATAATAAGCTCTGAAATTCTGGGGACCAAATGTTCTGTCCTTCTGCTGCCATCCTAATTTTAGGCAGTTTTACATTAGGGAGAACATGTCAATTCATTTGCTGAGGGTGAAGAAGGAAAAATGACCAAGACTGCTGTTTGTCATACTTACAGAAAGAACAAATATTTAGTTAAAGAAGAAATACAAGTTCAATTCCATAGCAAGTGACTTCGATCAGTTTACTGACTTGTTTACTTCATCTCTGAATTTCCATAGTTCTTGAAGAGTGTAAGCAGATCTTTTTGCAGCTTCTCAAATGTGCCTTTTTTTTTCAGATAAGAATTCATTTTCATATTAACACAACCACCACTTAATAATGTTAATTTTTGGAAGGCTGTTTAATGACAAAAGAGTTTAAAACCTCCTGTAAGCTCAGCTTAAATGAAGCTACTGACAAGACTGGTGTTTAGCTGGATTCCTTCAGTAGGTCTATAGTTGATTTATTTTCTGGGCTACACTTAAGGCCACAGTAGAAAATCAAGCACTTACAGACTGCCAAATGTCTGGTGTTACGATACATCATAGAATCGTGGTATTACTTCTGTTAAAAGAGGGCTGTGGAATTCTCTACTCCAACCTTCTGCTCAAAGAAAAGTCAACTACAAGAAGTTGCTTGGGACCATGTCTGGTTGAGTTTTGGATATTCCCAAGGAGAGAGACTCCAGACTGTTCCGGTGTCTGACCTCGCTCATGGAAAATTTTTTCCTTATATTGAATCAGAATTTCCCACATTCCTGCTTGTGTTCATTCTCTTGTCCTTTCACTGTGCACCTTTTAGAGGAAACTGGCTGTATTTTTTCTGTACTTTCCCAGTAAGTAGTTGAAAACAACAGTAAGTTCTTCCCAAACTCTTCTCTTTTTCAACCTGAACTGATCCAGTTTTTTCAGCTGTGTGTGTGTCACATGATAGCAACCCCAAATCACCATGATAGCTCTCTAATCGACTCCAGTATTCCTGTGGCTTTCCTGCTGGATGTCGGGTGCCCAACAAAGCCACCGTATCACCCCCTCCTTCACTGAACAGGGGAGAGAAAAAGGTCATGGGTTGAGATAAGGACAGAGAGATGACTCACCTGTGAGCATGAAAGTTTGTTATGAGCAAACTAGGTCTTGGGGAAACTGGTTTACTTTATTACCAACCATATCAGGGTAGGATAATGAGAAATAAAACCACATTTTAAAAACATCAGCACCACCACATCCCTCCCTTCGTCCCACGCTTAGTTTAACCCACAATTTTCTCTGCTTCCTCCCTGACCAGTGAGGAGGCACATGGAGGCAGGGAATGGACGTTGGAACCTCAGAGATCAGTGGAGGAAAGGTTTCGCCTGCAACCTTTTGTTTGCCGAAGTGAAGAGTTTTCTTTCATTCATGGCTGATAGGAATCAGCGTTATAGAAATGGAAGACTGGCCTGGAAGAACATAGAGTAGGAAACTGTCTGGCAGTAGGATGAGATGTGTGGCAGAGGCTTTTGGATACAGGAAGGAGATAGATTCAACTTCTTGAGAAACTTCTTTGTATGTCTCTCAAGTAGGACATTGAATGTCTTCTTTCTAAATGCTTCTGTGGTGTAAAAATCTTTTCCTTCAAGTTCTGATTTTAGTTTTCCAAATTTGAACGTGTCTGTGAACTTTTCGAGTGCAAGCAGACTTAAGTTTGATAAATTCTGGCAAACAAGAGAAAAGAGCTGCCAAAGCAGTCATTGTAAATCGGCTGAGAAAGTGTCGACAGAAGAGGTTAACTCCTGATTCTCTCTTCTGGCAAAGCAGTAGTCACAGATCACATTCAGGAGTGAAGTTTAAAATATAGGGTTTTTTGCAAGTGTAATAAAAATCCTTCACAGCGATACCTCACAGGTATAAGACTTCTTTGAAGACACAGTACTATTGAAATCATTATGAAGAGGAATTGTTAAATATAAATAAAGCCAAGAACTTACTGTTACGGAGTCAACTAAGGATTTAGTTCCATCTTATAAACTTAGTTGCAAAAAATTACACTGTACCTGTTGCTCAGGTCTTCATTCAATAAGATTTACCCCAAAACACTTCAGGGACAGGTAAGTTAGAGTGTTGAGAAAGAAGACACATGTTACTGTCTATTCAGAGTGTTACTGGAGGTGTTTAGCCTGGAGAAGAGCAGACTCAGGGAGCACTCCCTGAAGGGAGGTTGTAGTCAGGTGGGGGGTAGGGCTCTTCTCCCAGGCAACCAGTGCCAAGACAAGAGGGCAGGACCTAAACCTGCCAAAGGAGGGTTAGACTGGATGTTAGGAAGCCCTTCCTCATGCAAAGGGTGATCAGACAGTGGAATGGATTGCCCAAGGCAGTGGGGGAGTTCCCATTCCTGGAGGTGTTTAAGGACAGATTAGATGTGGTTTGCAGTGCCCTGGTCTAGGTGATTGTGGTGATGTTAGGACATGAGCTGGGCTTGATGATCTTAGAGGTCTTTTCCAGCCTCAATGATTCTGTGGTTCTGTAATACTGAGCCCTGCAGGGCACCGCTTGTGACTGGTCACCAACTGCATTTAACTCCATTCACCACCACTCTTTGGGTCCAGCAAACCAGACACTCATCAAAGTGTTGAGTTGTAAGTTTCTGAAGGAGAATGCTGTGGGATATGTCATACAAGAACAACTCCTAAGATTTAAAAGTTATCAGAAGACAATCCTTACTTAAGGTTAAAATGTGTCCATCATAGAGTTTTGTCAAATATTTCTGTCTATTATACATTCAGCAATTTTGGAGAAATGATAATTTTGTATAACAGGTACCGGTCATCCTAACTGGATCTTGATGTTTTAGGCAACGATATAAATTCTGCAAAGTTCTAATCAGCTTTCCTCGGTGTCTTTCTTCAACACTATCTCAGCTTGCTCAGTAATTTCATTTGCTGTAGTAAAGATCATTGTTTAAACTCTGAAAGTTGCCTCTTAGGTTTTTTTTCTCACTTATTTACAAGAAAAGATAACAGATGTCTGTTACTGTGCGATGAGTTGAGTTATGCATTGTTCAGTACACTATAAATATCTAGACAGATAAGATGCTGCGATACACTGTGTGGCAGATTAAAGCTTGATCTACCATGCAGTCTCATTGAAATCCATGAATCCACGGTCTGTAAATCAGCGTTGCCTGTCTTTGATCATCTATCTTGAAAATTACAGTTCAATATTTGTGTAACAGCCTTAATAGGCAGAAATGCAAATTTAAATAAGACTAACAAGAGAAATGTGTTTTCAAAATCTATTATGAACAAGGAACAGTGAGCAGCTAACCAGGGAGATAGTTATAAAATAAACCTTACCATTTTATGAGATGAATTTTTACCAGAAGTTTTTTAAATGCGTACTCATTTCACATAAATGTTATAGGAATTTTAAAAATATAGTTTAAAAAAAAAAACCCAAAGCCCACAGATACTGCATGTTTCGGTATATGTCAATAAAAAAAGTCTATGCCATGAAAAGCAAAAAACACACCCTAAATTTCAAAACCTTTGTGCTCTCATAATCGTAACTCACATAATGATATCAGTGAGACTCCCTGTGCATGAGAGCCCTTATGCATATTCAAATAGGGATCTTAATTTGAATTCCTAATACCTTGAAAGCTAAGTCCTCACTTGCATATCGCTTTGAAAAATCTTCCCCTTTCAGCATATGGTTGAGATCAGAGAAGTATGTTTGGAAAAATGACATCTTGGCAGTATCTGTATTTTTTGCATTTATGCCTCAGTATCACATTTGCGAGCTGGTAGGTTTGATATATTTCCCCAGTAGGTGAGAACATAAATTTAATTTGAAATTCTGAAATAGGTATTTTAAAAGTAGATTCCGTCTTTAATGGTGTCACTGTCAGCTATGTATTCCTAGTTGAATGATCACAGAACCACAGTCATTTAGGTTGGAAAAGACCTTTAAGATCATTGAGTCTGACTGTGATAACATCAGGTTATCAAGTCTTAACTGAGTCCTGTCTGAAATTAAAGAGCAGGGGTGGGTACACAATTCTTTCAAGGCATTTAGGTGCTTAACTGCTGTTTAGATATCACAATTTGATTGCAGTTATTGTAGTGTTAAGTACTTAATTTTCTCTGAGGACTGCTTCCTCAGTGGTTTGACAGCTAATTCAGAAAGTTGTGGAAAGGTAGTGAGGGATTCTCAGGGGTCTGTACAGAAATCACTGCAAAGACTATTTCCTCTCTTTCTTTCTTGTTCTCGTGTCATTGTTGAACTTTTATATTGATGAACGTGGGCCTTCATCTTCACCTGATGAAGATTAATCTTCATGATCATTCATGATATGTGCCCTTGGCTATATTTAAATGTAGTTAGGATTAATTTTCTTAATTTATTAATTGTATTTGGAGTTTGCTACACAAATCAGGAAAAGGTGCATGATGGTTTATCTGGGCCAAGTATTTTTGAAGGTAAGAAAATTCCTTTTTGGCAAAAAGAGCTGTGGCTCAGAAATAATAGCTGTCGCTCATTGACACCACCTGTAGTTTTAAATGCAGTCACCCCATTCTTTTAAGTGTCTGGAAAATATAGCAAGATTTGGAGTGAGCAGGGTTTTCATAGAGGTAGAAGCTAGAATAAGTTTGTCTAGATTTCATTTCTGAAATGCCAAAAACTTAGCAGGGCAGTGTTTTTCAACAGCACTTTTAAGTCTGAAAGAAAGCTCTTTAGTCTTCATGAAACTCCCAATTTTCTGCTTTTAAGTTGTTAAGCTACTTCTCATGCTGTTTGTTTTTCCAGTTTACATAAGCTATGAAAATTTACCTAGGAGAACTTTTTCAAATCAGTACTTGATGAAACACATTTAAATCAATATTTA
>JAOXOE010037506.1:0-42376 GCA_028565055.1 Phoeniculus purpureus | reverse complement strand
CAGCTCCCTCAGCCTCTCCCCATCAGACCTGTTCTCCAGACCCCTAATCAGCCCAGCTGCCCTTCTCTGCCCCCTCTCCAGCACCTCAGTGTCCTTCCTGACTGCAGTGCCCAAACTGCCCCCAGCATTTGAGGTGCAGCCTCACCAGAGCTGACTATAGGGGCAGAATCATCTCATTTGTCCTGCTGGCCACACTATTTCTGCTGCAGATTGGGACATCATCGGCCTTCTTAGTTACCTGGGCACACGGGACCGCTTGGAGAAACATGGTCCCCGTTTCCCATGTCTCAGTGCTAGATTCCCTTCCCTGGTGCAATAGCTGCTGCTCACTCCCCAGTCAGCAGCCACTGCTGACTCCGTGTTCTCCTCTTTTAACTGAGTAACGACAAATTAGCGGGGAAGAAAAATGAAGGCACTGGAATGATCAAAGGGAAGTTTTTGCAGAAGGACATGTGTGGTTGCTTGCTAACTGAAACACAATGTCAGTGGTTCCTTTTCAACAGGAAGCAGATTCTCCTCTTAGTTGTGGAAAGGCTGACGGAAATCTGCACAGCTTCTGGGAAGGGCTCTTTCGGAACATCCTGCTGGCAATGAGACCAAGCAGTGGCAGAAGGGACTTCCTTGTGGCTTGTAAGGAAGTTGATTACGCGTAAACCCCTGGATGGAGGCAGTTCTGTCCTATCTACAAGACGTGCTGGTAGCCATGTGGGCCAGCAAGCTGAAAAACAGCTGGTCGGCGGCAACTGCCAAGACACCATCTTGACCTCATCAATAGCCAATAAAGAAATGGAACAGAAACAAGATACAGATGGCAAATAGCTAAATAAAAAGACACCACACTGCCAAGAGGCGCTCTTCTGGGGAGTAAATTGGCCCTAATACCACCAGTTCTGACAGAGAAAAGGAGCTGAAATTGTTTGCATCATTTATGCATTCAGCGCATGAGTTTAAGTCATATGGCCCGGAATTCAAAAGACAGATAGATGAAAATACGAAGGCAGTCAATGGTTATCAATAAGGCAAACATCGCTTAAAGACGTAAAGAGATTTTCATTCAAGAGAACATTGAGAGAAACCAGATATCGGCTTCTGGGAGAAGTTGATTCTAAAATGAAATGGAGAGGGGGAAAACGGTAAGTGTAAAGTCTTTGATCACTTCCAAAATGCAAGTGATTAAACAACCGCACGTTGTTCTAGAACTTTTAAAAAACCAAGGTCAAACTGACTTGCCAAAGACTCAGTTGAAGTTAACCTGTGGGACGGAAGCAACAGGCAAGCTTGGCCAATGGGACGTGCAACCGGCAAAACCAGTGAGGTAAATGAAAGGCAGCAGCTAAAGCTTCCAAGTCTTGTGAGCCATGCTAGATCATCCACATCAACATGATGGACGGTGATATCCAGAGATCCCAGAAGCTCTAAAAGACAAGGACACAACGTGAGGTAAATAACAGCCATTTACAGAAGGGCAGAGACTACCTGTCCAGTTGGCACATAAGAAACAAGTAAGGAACGAGGGGTGGGAGCTAATGAGGGAGGAGGTGGCAAAAACAAGAGTGACGATAGCATCGTGTCACTAAAGTGTCTTTGTAAGACAGAACTGAGCGCTACACTTCTACATACAGCCATCCAGGCAGAGTCACAGAGTCATTAAAGTTGGAAGAGCCCTCTGAGATCTTCGAGTCCAACCGCGAAAAGGATGGCTGTAGGACATTGTGCATCCACAATGCCTCAGGGTGACGACATCAAACAGCAAAAGGAAGCAGCATCCCCCAGGATTCCCAGGTGCTGAGGCAGAAATACTGCGTCTGGGACCTTTATCTGTAGCTGTAAACTACTGCCACTACAGCACACAGGACGCCGGATACTCGGAACCGCTTCATGCGTAGAAAAGGTGGTGCTGAAGATCCGACCTGTCACCCTTTCCCAAGATATTCCTCCCTTCAAAAAAAAAAATCTCTGAAATAATAAGATTTATTAAACATTTCCATTAAAATCAGTTTTCTTTCTGGTTTGTGCTTGTTCTAAATTTCAGCACAAACGAAGCAAGTTTGGTAGCTAAATTAGGGGGTGCTGTTAAATCTCAGTGGTAAATGAGGGCAGGTCTCGAGCGAAACCAACACAAAGAGCCGCGCGGGAAGCATGGTTCAGCATTCCCCTCTTGGTGCCTTGTCCCAGAGCTCCACTGCTGCCTCACCACTGAGCTGCGACGGCCCCAGGCCCACTGGGAAATGTCAGACTTTCCTAGCGGCGCCCCTCCTTCCCCATCTCTGCATTTCTGCGGCAGAGCAGTACAATCACCATGAACTCACAGACCAGAGTGCGGCTGGGAGCTGTAGGAGCAGAGCGTGAGCAGCCATGCCCTCGGTGTTTATGTGAGCAGCCACCACAGCGCTGCCCAGAGCTCTGCCTTTGCATCATGGTGGGGACGTGACAAAGCTACAACACCCCTAAGCCAGGCTTAGCCATTTCTGCGCGAAGCCATGCCAGAGCGCCCAGGTCACCTTGTGAGCATCGCTGCTGTCCCAGGCTCAGGCTAAACAGGTGGCCATGTGGACAGACTTCACGATTTATAGCCACTCACAAGCTCAAAACCGGTTTCCTGCAGCATGTAATCCCTGGTTCCATGGTGCCTCAACACATCAAACACTGCCATGCTCAAAAGTTCTCTGATTTTCCTTTAAAACCAGGTAACCCCTTATTAAATGTAATTATTAAACTTGAAGTTTTCGGCAAACGTTTAAAATCCAGCATGTTGTAGGAGCTGGTATGAACTGCACCTGGAAGTGACATCTTTGCAATACTCCTGTACATAGGAGGCTCAAAGCTATTTCTTGCCAGCAGCAGTGATCCACAGACTTTAGATGTTGTTAAAAAGCTTACAATATCAGCAGGGCAACTGCTGCCTCCATTAGAAACATGATACTAAGATGCTGATTAATACCAGGAGGGGGCTTTAATCAGCCAAAGCCATATGCTATTTAACTTAAGATGAAAGTGCAAATGATAATCATTATTTCAGAAAGGATGTATTTAAAAGAAGAGCAGAACAGCAAGTGGCATCTTTTTATCATTAGAGCTTCTTCATGAAGTCCCTTTTTTTTTTCTAAAGCTTTATAAGCTTTTATGAACATCTGGATCATTTCTTCATTATATAGGCTTCCAATATAATTATGTTTGATGTAGCATTTTCAGTGGAGCTATGCTAAACTTCTAAATATACAATTAATTCCTATTAATTAGAGTTTTCAAACTGGCGAAATTATCCATCATTAACTTAATCAGTTGTATTTTATCTTAAAATTGTATTCACTCTTTTATAATCCCTACATCTGACGCCGTCTCTCTTCCCTGGGCTTTGTGTGATGTTTTGCATGCTGTTTGTATAAAGGTTTGCCAGCCATTTTCAACTGCCTGCAGAACTGAAGCTGTCAGCGGCAGCCCAGTTTAAAATAGAACCTAATTCAGCTCAGTTGTTTTACTGAGAAGTGCTTCAGAGAGAAGGGGAAAAGAAAAGACAGGTGAATTTGGATCTGGAAAGGGCAAGACTTCATTAGAGCTGATGAAAGTTCAGCGCTGTATTTCCTACGCCAAGACGGGGGGCCGGGGGGGCTTAACAAGAGGAGAGTAAAGGAAGGAAGAGACTTATTCACTGGCTTCCACTGCATGAGGTGGTAATTAAACATGAATAGAGCCAAATGATGTGGAAGGCTCTATCCGCTGTCCTTGAAGGATTAGGAGAATCTTTAATACCAAGTTACAACACACCTAAAGAGAAAACCATCTCCTCAGCTATTTCTGAGCACTCTGGCCTCATTCTAGGCTCATTCTGCGACTGAAACTCGAATTTGAATTACGACACCTTCATTCACTGGATGCCTCCCTCAGTTTCCAAGCCTAAACTCGAGCAGATGTTTCCTTTTCTTTTCTGTACCAACATACCATTTGCAGAATGAAAAGAGAAAGCATCAGAGACTTAAAAGTACCAGAACAAACCTGCCTAGCTCTCATCAGCCTGCTTTCGGGCACTGGGGGTCAAAACAAGTGCAAGGAGCCAGAACGGCTGCTAGCACTGGCGAGACACGGGTATCATCAGCTTTGCAGGGGCCAGTATGCCCGGGATGCAGTAACCCAGTTATTACCAGGGTCAGATATCTATTCTCATCACTCCTCCTTCCTGCAGAAATACCTGAAGTGGGTGGTCTGGCTGAAAACAGGACTCTCCTTTCTCTTCAGCCAAGAATTAAGCCCTTAAGCCCAGATTGCTCTGGATCTTTTTCCATTGAGATCCACTGACCCTCCACAAAACAGCAGAACACGGTAGCCTGCACTGCAGTTCAGCACAGAGTCCATGCAGCACTGCAGTCCATCCTGCTAACCCAACCATCCTTGGCAACACCTTTCAGGTTAGAGCTGAAGCACACGGACAGCTCTCCACCTTCTGGACCACCTCCACCTACCACATCCCAGAGCACATCCCAGAGCACATCCCAGTGCCTGGTCTGTATAGCCTTAAGGAATGAAGCCATAGGAGAAAACCATTCTGTTAAAGGTTGTTATCCTGAGCAGGTATTTTTTAATCCCATCACATTTCTCCGCTAGCGCAGCCATTTCTCTGCTCCTGAAGGAGCTCAAGTGACATTCACAAGTATCTTTTACCGGGAACGTAGTACTGCCCTGGTTTTGTACTGAGGGCTCACACAGACCCTCCTCTGCCTGGATTTACATAAAAGCTGTTAAACAGATCAAGAACAGGAAGACTTCACAAATAAAGCTGTCTTCTCCTTTTCTCTTTGGTTTCACTGGCATTTTGTGATAGCAGATATTGCCTGTAACCCCAGTTCTGTAACTCAGGTGTCTTCTACAATTTCAGAGACCTCCAGCCACAGCTCTGGACATCCCATTCTTCTGTTTGGGTTACTTAGGGCATTCTCCTCCTTATCTCTTTAGCGTGACTGACACTGAGAATTTTTGTTCCAAGAGGGAGAGTGAGCAGGAGCTACAGTTTGTTTTATTCCTTCTGTAGTGAGACAGGGTTGTTGGTGGTTTTGCAAACTTGTGGCAGCACGTGAGACCCGGCAGAGATGCTGAGCCAGCTGGGGGTGGAATCCTTGGGTCTGGTCTGATCACTGCTTCACTTCTGTCCAGCTCCTGCCTCTCCTTTGCCTTTGCTCTCAGTTTTACTCCTTTCTGCTAAATGGGAATTGAAAAAAACTGAGCACCGGGCACCCAGCCCGTGGTTCAACTCCAGGTGTGCCACGATGTTCCTGCTCATCACAGGGGCTGCTTCTGCTCCGCAGTGCAAAGCTCCTACCTTTGATCACTCCAGATGTATTTTCTCCTCATAATAAACTGACAATTACAATCATCCCTTCTGAGTCTCCAGCAGCTCACTTCCCCATGCCATCAACACACTGGTAAAAAGCTACTCAGCCTAATGCAGTCTTACGCTGAAATTCTGCAAGAGTGAAAAGGAACTGCCTCTCCACAAGTAACTCAGCTGACAAGGTGCCACAAGATTGAGAAAGCCGCATCCACATCCAACAGAGTTGGATCATATGGTTTACTTCACAAGATTCTAAGTTAGACTCACCAGGTGATCCCAGTTCTGCATAATGTGCTCACCCCTCCTTTATGAATCGCTCCTGACTAAACACAGGCAATAGAATACACCCAGGTGCTCACCGCTAACGTAGAAGACATTTATATGGCAACTGTACAAACTTATCCAGACGGCAGCTGATCCAAGGACGTAAGAAATATTGGATTAGGCTGGCAGGACATCTAGACTGGCATTGGGTCTCTGGCAATGGAGAAGTAACCTTTAAGCCCAGCCTTTTATTTCCCTTTCTTAGCAAGCTTTCAGTAAAACAACCAGTCCACAAACCTCTTCCAACGTCGGTTTTTTTCCATAACCTTGAGAAAGTAGGAGTGTTAGTAACTATTGATGTGTACATGCTTCTTGACAGTCGTTGAACTACAGCAGCTGAGCGGCAGGATGTCCCTCTGCGAAGCTCTTGCCCAACCTGCATTTCTCTAAGGACTCATTGAACCTTTTCTATACAGCAGACCCTGCCCTCACCATCCTGTTTTTCCCAGGAACCTCCGAAGAGTTCATTTTCACTTAGACACCAATTGAATAAACCCAGACAGAGGCACTCGGGTGGAATCTGAAATATCTCAGGTTCTTCAGGCCCATTGAATGCCACAGCTGGGTCAGAATGGTCTCTGAGCACCAGTACAGCCTGCAGCATCCCAGAGAGTCACTCCATTCAGTGGTGCAAAGCTTGCGGCTCCACCTGGCTGGATGAGACAAACCAAATACTGCACCTTCACTGCTGCTGCAGCTCAGCCCCTTCTGAAGACCTTTCTTTTTCCATTACAGAGATCTTCAGGACTAATAAACAGAGCCTTTAAAAGTTTAAGATGCTTGGGTCCTAATGGTCCCTCAGCTTACAGAAGGAGCTGCGGTTCCTAGCCTCGGGAATCCAGGGCAAACAAACAAACCAGCCCATTTAGTCACCAGCAGCGGGACTCATGACTAAGAGGCTCAGTTTGTACTAAGATCCCTTGAGCTGGGTCTGGGCTACAGAGCACATTGAAAGTCTTTCTGTATCCACCACACTCTGTAATTACCTTGTCTGTTAGATTGTGACTGACACAATACACTCGTTCAGTGCCAGTAAGACGGGAACTACCAGATTTGCAGTCGTTTTCCCCCAAATTGAGTCAGTTGTTTCATTGCCTGGAGATTCATCAGTGCTTTTGTTAAACCCTCCCTCCATGTCTGATGTTTTAGCTAAAAGTTCTTGGTTGAAATACAGTTGGGGGCCTCTAAGCCACGGCATTAATGGTTCCCAAGGTGGGAAGGATGGGATTCAGATGGAGCCATGACACAGTGGCAGCAGGTTTGCTGGGAGCTGCCACAGGGGCAGTGGCTGCACAGCCAGGTGACAGCCCTGTGCCTGAACATGGAGGGAAGGGGCAGGTGCAGGGAGCTCAGCTCATGACACCATGCTGGAAAAGGAAGGAGGAACAAAGCCTGGAGGGTGTGAACTGGGAAAAAGGAACAAAAGGGGCAGAACAAAGCCATAGCTGTTCTCTAGGGAGGCACAGAACAAAGTACTTGGGGCTAAAAATATTAATATAAAAGGGATTAAGCAGATGGAAACTTTCAAAGTGGAGGAGGAAGATTTTGGTCATCACACACCTTCTAGTGTTCAGCATCTCATACATTGGAAAATGTGAGAAAGATCCACCTGAGAGCCCACCTTTCTCTCGGTTGCCCAGATATTTACCTTCCTGTGACACCAGCCCTGAGTTTCAGAGCTGGAGAGACTCTGTAGCAGATCCACTCTGCTAAGCAGAGATTATCTTTGCATAAGATTTGTATGCAGTGCCTCACGCAAGCGAAGCTGAATAGGGCTTTTAGGGCCAACTACAGTACAAATGACACGCAAAAATCATCATCTCCATCACTGCTGTGTGCTGAAGTAGTTTGGCACTCCAGTGGAGAATTGTGCTGTCCCACAGTCCCACAGAGAGGGACAGAGAGGAAGAGGAGACCTTGAACAAATTAATCCACTGGTTCTTCTGTCCTCTAAAGATTCAGATGCTGAGATCACCCCTTACCTGCCAGTCCTATTTCATTTCCATGCGTCTGGAGAAATCAAACTGAGCGAGGATGCTAACACAACGAGGTGATTAACCTCCTGGAACAAATGCAGTTCCTTCTGCACAAGTGCTGAGGGGTGAAACTTCCCTAATTCCAAAGTCTTTGAGAGTCCTGAAATTCTTTTCTTCCATGGTGCATTTTGAAGTCGCTCTCCAGGAATATCCTCGTCAGACAATGCTAACTCCCCGCCTACTGACTGGCAGCTGCTTTCACGGAGATGACATTTAAAAGACTCAGCCCTTGAAAGCGAGTCTCTCTTCTGAAAGTTGTACTTCCCAGCAAATATTTGGATGTCTACCAGACAAAAAAAGCAAAGGTGGATATCTCTTTCACGGAATTACACAGAAATATTGAGGCTGGAAAAGTCCTATGAGCTCATCCAGCCCAGCCCAGGACCTAACATCAACACAGAGGCCAGACCAGGGCACTAAGGGCCACTGCTAGGTTGTCCTTCAACACCTCCAGGGATGGGGACTCCACCGCTGCCCTGGGCAGTCCAGTCCAGGCTCTGGTCACCCTTTCCATGAGGAAGGGCTTCCTAACTTCCAACCTAACCCTCTCCTGGCAGCTTCAGGCCCTCCCTTCTCATCCTGGTACTGGTTGCCTAGGAGAAGAGCCTCAACCCCTACCTGACTACAACCTCCATTCAGGTAGTTGGAGAGAGGGAGAAGGTCCCCTCTGAGCCTTCTCTCCTCCAGGCTGAATACCCCCAACTCCCTCAGCCTCTCCTGATCAGCCTTTCCCTCCAGTCCCTTCCCTAGCCTCGTTGCTCCTCTGGACCTGCTCCAACCCCTCGGGATTTTAATTCGGGTGAAGCGCCCTCTTTCTAACAGTCCGACCTCAAAGATGCAGACAGCACAAGACTGGACTTAATCTGAGTAAAAAGACACCAAAGACAAAACAGCGACAGTTTCAGCTGAAAGTCGCATGCCGCTGCATCCTTTAAACAAAACAACAAACCCAAACCCTGAATTAAAAATCCCTGCTGTAAATGCAAGACCAAGGTTGATGCTGTTGACTGCTGAAACCAGAGTTTCTATGAATCAAATCGTACGGATCAAATGCAGAGCTTCTGTGGATCAAACCCATCAGCAGCTTAGTGTGAGGAAGACGCCTCCAGTGCCGTGAGAGGTGCGATGGCTGCGCTCTGCCAAAACATCCCTAACCCAGCCTGGGCACGGCTGAGTGCTTTTATGACAGCAGAGACTCGAATGTGTTCAGCGGCCCTGAAGGCTCTGACAGGTTGAGCTGAATCCCACTCTGTGACAGCTTCCCAGCTGCCTGCACTGGAGGCAGCTAAAGTGAACGTGAGCCAATGTGGGATCCCTTCGCTGCGCTGGAAATACGTCTGAAGTCTTTGAAAACATCCTGGGAATATTTTTATGATGTGTTGCTCTTTTCTAATATGTTGCTGTTCATTTTTAGACCTGTTAATCCGGCTGCACTTCAGGTTAAGCCTAAACCAGCAGCAGCAAGAGACCTCAGCCATTTCTTCTAGATCTTAAGCTGAAAGGTTTCACACCAGCTTAGCCCGTGGCACACTACTTCAGCTGTTCCTATTGCAAACAGCAGCCTCTTTGGCCTAATTACCACAAGCAAAAGAAATTTAAAAAGCATTTTTTCACTATGTGGTTACAAGGAAGCCCCAAAGCCCCACATTTGATTCCTGAACTTCAGGAGAACTTGATGCAAGAAGAAAGAACCTCCTCTATCTGTCTGCTTCTGTACAATGGTCAGCTTTAGTTCTGCCTCTGTGCTTGCTGTTGCACAAGGATCTTCTCTTGTACTTCTTGTACTTCTCCCATGATCTGTTCAAACTCTAAACCAAGGCTCTGAGCTTTGGGAAGGGTGAACGCAGTGAAGCTCTGCTTGTGCACAGGTCATTCCCTAGCAGTTGTCCCCAGAGCTCTCCAGAGGGTAATGCAGTTCATGTCATCCTTAGGGAAGCTTCCCCTTGCTTGAACTTCCTTTGATGGACACGAAATCCACAGGTTGGTGATAAAACTAAAAAAAAATCCGCACCTAGTGAAATTATCTATCAGCTGAGCCTTCAAATGATGCCAGATCTCATGTCCATATATCCATGAACCCCTAAATTAACACATCACCGCCAGCTCACGCTACTCACCACCAGGTAACAACTGCTCTCTCCTGTCCCACCTTAGCTGAGAAGAAATACGTCTGGCTGCTGACTTTGGATTTTCTCAGAGCCTCTTCCACACCTAATCTTCTTCAGCCAAAAAAAGGTCTGAATCTGGCAGGGAAATCCAGAAGAAAGAAGAGGTCTTCTTTTATCTGCGTTCAATTTTTTGTCTCTGCACATTATTCTGTTAAAGTAGAAAAGAGGTGGAGAAAAACGCAAGAGACGCAAGACATTGCTCTTCGGAGTCTCTAGAGAAAACTGAGGCAGCTTCTCTACTAATATGGTCATTTTGTCTCAAGGTGTCCCCTGTGTGAGAAGGAAAACAGAGAACATACTGACCGTCCCATGAATTATAACCCTCATTTTTCTTTTATGAGTTAACATCCCAAGGAGGAAAAGTTTCCAGGGGTTTTGGACAGCTCTGAAGGATGTGTGCTCCTAAGCAGAAGAAGTCACTCCGTGTTTGTCTCTTCCCCTTCTTCAAAGCACTCATTAAAGTTATTTTCTTACCATTCTTCCCCATCAGTGTTCCCCATGAATAGAAGAAAAGGCTGATAAGAATGAAGTGCCTTTACCCAAGCTACGGATGTTTCCCTCCTGTCTCCCCGCATTTGTGTGGATACCCAGTCCTCAACAATCAGCACTCCAAAACATCCGGGTGTCTCTGTTTTGTGACAAACAGTTCTGATCCCAATGAGCAAGGTGTGTCTTAGTGTTGGCACAAACAAGGGGAGCCTGGCTGTGGCTGGAAACTCACCTGGATCTGTTGTTTGTTCAGCTAGCCGCACACAGCCAGCCCCCCTTGCAGGGCTTTACACCCTGCTAATTGATCAGTCCAGCCTCTAGCAGACAGATGGTTGTGTGGAGACACAGCTAATTCAGACTCGAATCCTGCAGAGCTGTTTGAGCAAAGAAAAAGCCTCACCGGTGCAGAGCTCCCATGGGTGCTCCATTCTCCAGGACAGGGCACCCACTGCTCTGGCTCTGTGATAAATCAGACAAAGCACACAAAGCTCATCAAACCAGCTCAGCATAGGATCATAGCATCATAGGCTGGAAGGGACCTCCATAGGTCATCTAGTCCAACCCCCCTACAACAAGCAGGGCCATCACTCACCAGACCAGATTGCCCAGAGCCCCATCCAGTCTGACCTTGAATGGCTCCAGGGATGGGGCCTCCACCACCTCTCTGGGCAGCCTATTCCAGCCATCCACTGCCCTTGGATTAAAGATCTTTTTCCTGATGTCCAGCCTCGATCTCCTCTTTTCCAGCCTCAAACCACAACTCCTCATCCTATTGTTCCACGCCCTTGGGAACAGTCGTCTTCAGCCTTCTGACAGCCCCTCTCAGTCACGGAAAGGTTGCTATAATTTTCCCCCAGAGCTTTCTCCTCTACAGGCTGAACAATCCCAACTATCTCAGCCTGTTCCCATAGCAGAGGGGCTCCAGCCCTCTGAGCATTCTCGTGGCCTCCTCTGGACTCACTCCAACAGCTTCAGGAATAACAAATAGGAAACAAATTCAGTGCAAGCAGCAGGACAATCCATTAGCAACGCCCTCTTCTACAGTGATCATAGATGCTCTGTGACTGAAAAATGTGGGGTTTGGGTCCAGAAAGCAACTTCCCCTTCATTCCACAAGTGCTTAGCTCTCCCAAGTGACCATCCCTCCATTCCAGGTCTAAACAAGTTGTCTAACTGACATCTCCCTTTGTTTCGCTCAGCACACCGCTTGTGCCAGTGCTCAGACACCACAAAGCAACCCCTGTATTTCCTAAACACTCTGTGCTGGCTCATACTTTCCTCTCTGATCACAGAATTCCTGAGGCTGGAAAAGCCCTCTGAGCTCATCCAGCCCAGCCCAGGACCTAACATCAACACAGTGGCCAGACCAGGGCACTAAGGGCCACCGCTAGGTTGTCCTTCAACACCTCCAGGGATGGGGACTTCACCAATGCCCTGGGCAATCCAGTCCAGTGTCTGATCACTCTTTCCATGAGGAAGGGCTTCCTAACACCCAACCTAACCCTCCCCTGGCAGCTTCAGGCCCTCCCCTCTCGTCCTAGCACTGGTTGCCTTGAAGAAGAGCTCAAGCTCCATCTGACTACAACCTCCCTTCAGGGAGATGGAGAGAGGGAGAAGGTCCCCTCTGAGCCTTCTCTTCTCCAGGCTGAACACCCCCAGGTCCATCAGCCTCTCCTCATCAGCCTTTCCCTCCAGTCCCTTCCCCAGCCTCGTTGCTTCTCTGGACCTGCTCCAGCCCCTCAATCTCTTTCTTGAAGTGAGGGGCCCAGAACTGCCCCCAGTACTCGAGAGGAGACCTGCTCAGTACAGGGGGACCACGATGTCCCTCGTCCTGCTGGCCGCACTGTTGCTGACACAGCGCTTTTCCCAGCCTTACGTCTCCACCTTTTCAAAGTTACACACACAGTCGAACCTAGCACAGCGGGTGGCACATTGCTGATCGTTAAGTGAAACCACCGCAAGAACCTCCGTCTCTAACAAAACAACAAGGATTTTTTCCTAATTCCCTGTCTTGGTTCCACAGTTGGGGAAAAAAATAAAAAAGCAAACCCCCACTTCTTCTTAATCTCTTAAACTTGGGCTAAGCAGAGTTTCAAGGTTTGCAGAGCCGTTCTCCAGCTGAGTGTTTCCTTTTAGATATGCACACCTCCTTGTTGGACATTCATTATCGAGCCTTGTGTTTGCCTTTTATCTACAAGTCCTCTTCAGTGTTCAGCATAAACTACACGGACACCTTGCAGATTGACATTTCTTCATTCATGCTTTACCTTAAACAGCATGCGAAGACATCAAAGCAGAGGAGCCGGCTTTGATGTTACAAAATGAAAAACGCCTCATGATTTGCCAAGACCAGGGGAACTTGTAGCTTGCTCCTCTCTTTTTTTTTTCCTCCCCTTAAAGAAATACCGCCGCTTTCCCCAGCAACAGGGGACAGTCTTGGCCATTTCCACCTAACAGTTTGTTTCTGGGGCTAAGAAAACCCTACAGGTCACATCTGACTCAGACCTCCTTGCCAAAACGGCAGGGGCATAAAGGAACCTGCTGGCCCTCTGGTTAAAGAGCTGATTTGTTCTGCATCTGTGACTTTTACACCCTCCGGGTGTCACGACCCCCACTGTCACCGCACCAGTGCTGACCGTGTGCTGTGGGTTTAACTCACAGGTCACCAAGAGGGATTTAGGACAGCACGGCCGTTCCTCTGCCGGGAGTGAAGAGGCTGGACAGCAGGATGTTGCTTGGTTTGACTCTGGCAGGAACAGCGATAAGCCAGAGCAGCCCCGACTCCTGCGAGGATGCTTGGCTCAGCAGCTCACTCTGGCCATGAAATCTAAGGCGATGGTTCTCGGCACCATGACAGGTGCAAAGGAGCTAACGAACAACCTGGGAGGAGGCCAGTTGTACCTCAGCAGAAGGTGCTGCACACCTCCACAGGAGAGACTTGACTTCATAGAATCACAGAATGCTGGGGGTTGGAAGGGACTTCTAGAGATCATCCAGTCCAACCCCCCTCCCAGAGCAGGATCACCTACAGCAGGTCACACAGGGCTGCACCAAGTAGGTTTTGAAAGCCTCCAGAGCAGGAGACTCCACACCCTCTCTGGGCAGCCTGTGCCAGGGCTCCATCACCCTCACAGTAAGGAAGTTTCTTCACGTTCGTGCTGAACCTCCTCTGCTCCGGCTCGCGCTCGTCGCCCCTTTGGTTCATACTCTATGCTACCATTGATTTGAACGCTATCAAGGGAGGGTTCCGTGGCACGGCCGGATGTCTGAAGCGAAGAGCTGCCTTGCCCTTATGACAATGGTAGGGACATGCTCAGTTACTCCAGGGCTAGAGAGCAGAGATGTTCACGAGGAGCATTTGTTACCGATTTTGCAGAGCGCAGAGGAAGTGACAAGACCATCACGAGAGGAAAAGGGTCGCCGTGCACTGTGGCGTGTCAGGACACTGCCTAGCTAGGCTGTTCCTTATGGTGCAAACGCACTGCCTCGGTGCCCAGTGCGCAGTCCCTCTCCCTGGCGCAAACCCTTGGATGAACCAGCCTCCTGCCGCTGGGGGAAGGTGCCAGGGCCAGCCCGCCTGTCGCTTCGCTGCCAGCAGCGGTGCTGGTGCTCTTTCCTTAAGGCTCTGCATCAGATGCGGTTTGTCAGGAGCATGCCCAGCCTGTCAGTCAGAACTGAGCTCAATTTCTCTGGGTAACGTGCCTGCTCCAAAGGGAGGGGAGTGAGAACCTGGGTCAGGGTCTCCATCCGCAGGAACTGCATTTTAAGCAGCTGGATGCAAGTAGACCGCACGTAGTGTGTCTGCTTTCAGACAGAGCCATGGAATCACAGAATGGTTTAGGGTGGAAGAGACCCCAAAGATCATCCAGTTGAATCCCCCTGCCACCGGCAGCGACACCTCTCACCAGACCAGGCTGCCCAGAGCCCCATCCAACCTGGCCTTGAACACTGCCAGGGATGGAGCAGCCACAACCTCCCTGGGCAACCTGCTCCAGGGCCTCAGCACCCTCACGGTGAAGCCCTTTTTCCCAAAATCTAATCTAAATCTGCCTGCTGTCAGTTTCAGGCCGTTGCCCCTTGTCCTGGCACCACAGGCCCTTGTAAAAAGCCCTAAAAGCGTTTTCATAGTGGTCGGTTCCAACACCGGACCACGCGGCCAACGCTTACCGGAGCTGATCCCGCAGGACTGCGTTTAGCCCAGACTTTCTGCTGCGGAGAGAGGTTTTGTTTTCAGTTTAGGGCCTGAAGTCTTCCAAAACATCTCGCAGAGCCACTTTCCCTCATTTCTGGTGGCACTCTGCTGTAAGGCCGGCGCAGATGCAGTCACTTAGCCTACTTGCTCCAGTGGGCACGGGCTCTGTACCCGAGGCTTCCGCCCCTGAGCGAGCGCTCTGCGCTCCAAGGCACGCTGACGGTGAAAGGGTTACAGCCTCCTTGAAGGTCCATTTGAAGGACTGTGAGCAGGGAGCCAGCACGGTAACCAGATCCCCATGAGATCATATTGAAAGCAGCCATGCCTGTTTCACAGAGGCTTCTGATGTTGCAGGGGTCTGTAGAACATTTAATCACTGGAGTTTCAGCAAGTTGAGGTTTGCCGTGAGTGCTGTAGAGAGCACCAGCCTTAGATAAAACGCTGCCTGGTAATGCTCTTACCGCTACACGAACCAGGATGCAATCGAATATCCACGGTGATTTAGCCCTGCACCGTCAGCCCGGCGCAGGGGACGCAGGATTTTCACAGCTGCGTAGCAGTGGGTTGATACAACTATTCATTACAATTCATGGGAGGCCTGATCCAGCGTCCAGCAGAGTGGAAGGAAAGATGCCTTTTGACTTTGCTGTGAGCTCGGATGGGGGCTCGTGTGTCTGAATCCTGTAACCGCCCTCCCCTGCCCCAGAAGCTCTCCCAGGGCCCTCTATCGCTCTGCTGCCCAGGTGGCACCTCCGTGGCTGCTGGCCTGCTCCAAGCCCACGCGATCCTAATTCTGTCAGACAACCAAGCACCAGCACCGAGAGCTTTAATAGCTAAACCTTGTCCACGCTGCTTTTGTTTTATTCAGACCTGTGAAGTTCTGACTGACCTAGAAAGTGAAGTGTGGCACAACCCATGTTGTTGTCTGTCTCTGAAGAGGGCAATGGAAGGGGGTTTGGAGGTGGTGCTGCAAGAGCTCACAGATGTGTTTGCATCTGGATGAAATCACAGCAGCTGAGCTCATAACGCACCACCTCGTGTGGCTCCCAAGTTTGCAGGCAGCCAGAAGAAAACCCCTGTTAGCCTTGTTCATTTAACAGCAACCGACCACTGTCCAGTTACACCAGCATCAAATAAACCTTTGATTCAGCCTAGGTTGTCAGAAAGCCCTTCTCCACTAATGGACATGGTTTGCAGCCTGCTTTGAAACCAAGCTAGAAAGAATCATAGAACCATAGAACCATAGACTCATTAGGGATTGGAAGGGACCCCGAAAGACCATCTAGTCCAATCCCCCTGCTGGACCAAGATTAAAGAGCCAATGACTCACGCAGGACAGTCCAAACAATCCCTTCCAGTCTCTTGCAAAAATCCAGACCTGTGGACTGGCAACGGCCCGTGTGACACTGACAACATCTGGAAGGCAGTTCATGGCTCTCAAGTGGTCAAGACAAACCAAACCAACCCCTGAGCCTGTTGTGTGCTGCAGCTCTGTCTTTGCTGCCACTGCTGAACTAGGGTCAAAGACGGTTCAGGACACGGTTATGTTGTGTCCTTTCTACCTACGCAAACAAAATACACATTAGATTAAAGAAACAAGAGATAAGAACAATGTGCTCGAAGAAGGTTCTTTTTCTAGCATAGTCTCGACCCTTACAGCGACCAAGCAGGAAATGTTATTACCTGGACAACTGGGCTGCTAGAGCAAACCAAATCAAGCCATCAAAGAGCACTGAGGTGCTTTCAGAGGTGGTTCTTGGGATATGCTGGGGCTGACAATCGAAGCCTCAGAGCATCAGTCCTTTCCCCTTGGCTGACAGGCGCTTGCTGAAGAACCCAAAAGCGTTTCCAGCAGGTATTACAAGCGTAAAGAAAAAACCCCACAACTAGTGAATTAATGCAGATTTGGAGGAGACTGACACTGCCTAAAAACACCCTTGTTAGTCCAAGATGGGTTTGACAGGTGTGGCAGAATCCTGCAGCAGCACCTTCTGAGTTTGTGAGGTTGTGTGTGTGTGACTTAACCTTTTTGCTTCTGCCTTTTGGAGTTCAGTCTCTGTCACCGTTGCCCTCTGCATTCAGCTCCTCTGTAGACTGCTCCTGACACTCTTTGTTTTTCTGCTCTCTGCTCTCAACATGATCCCAGAGACATTCCCTCCTTGTCAAAGACCGGCTCAGTCTGCCTCAGGGGGCTGGCTGTTGATCTCTAAGACACATGTGAATCTCTCAGGTTTCATTAGCGGCCAGGAGAACCAGAATTAAAATGTTTAACAGCAGAACGGTCCCCCCATGCTATTTACATCACCTGCAGCAGCTGGAGTACCACAGATAACGACTGCCCTGCTTCGCTCAAAGCTCGCACACTACTGAGAGCTGTCTAACAGCATCACATCCACCTCCTCTCACCCCCCATTGCTGCTGGTGCTGTACCACAGCACCCACCTAGCTGAAAAGAACTGTTTGGAGGCATGAGGACTAGCCAGAGGAAATCCAGCTACTGCTCAGGCACTGCAACACTCACCATGTACGAGCCTTATTTGTCCTTTTTTCCCCTTAATCCTGACATAAAGCCTGGTCAAATCACAGATCACCTTAAATACTCGCACTCAGCATTAGCCTAGTCTTAAAGAAGTAGTCGTTGGTACCAACTCAGCCACGCAAAGGCCTTTTTAGCTTTGCAAAAGCTGGGTAGCAGCAGCCTAGAGGTGAAAAGGTAAGGGAGGAGGATGGACACCTCAGTATGTACAGACTGACTCAGACCTTGCTTTGGTCTGCAGCAGCAGCGCTACACTTCTCTACCAGTACCAGTGTGCTCAGGCCAGGGAAGTTTCCCACTCTGCACTGGTCTAACGTCCAGACATGGTTTCAGCCAGCCCCAGAACTCTCTGAGCTGCAGCCAGCAGGGTCTGCACCCCCTGAGAGCAGGCTGCAGCTCCTGCTGCTCCTGCATTCCTCACAGCCCTGCCAGGAGCCTTTGACACCCTAAAACCTAGCTTCAAAACTCATCAGACCCCCAAAAGAAAAAGAACCCCCCTCTGAAATGTATCAGACTCAAATACAACCATGAACAGAAGTAGAAGATTAAATAATGTGCAGACAAAGAGGACAAGAGGAACCACCAGAATTAGAGCAGTGAGACCCTCACGCAGCTCCAGCGACACAGGCAGTTCTGAAAAGGACAGGATCGTGTGGTTGTTCCAGGCATCAGAACAAGCTCAGGCTGCAGAAGAGCCTTGGGGAGGAACTTCTCGATGTGCATTTTATCCCATGGCTTAAACCTGGGCAGCTCTGGCTGCTGCCAAACCCGCAGTGCTGCGCTAAGGTACCTGCTCGCAGTAAATGTTCGGGAGACATTTACTTGTTGTAGGTTTTGGGCCCTTACCAGCCACTGTTGTTTCGGGAAATTGAGTAAATAAAGCCGCCACTAGCTCACCGGTCACACGCAGCCTTAGGGAAACAGGTCCCTTTGCTCTGCAGCAGCAGATAACAACCATCACGCAGCAGTGACCTCAACGCTCCTGTCAGATCTTTCCAACATCTCTGAAACCTTCCAGAAAACAAGGGGAAAGCTGCATTTTCTGTTGGGACACGGTACTACTGTCATCTCAGAGTCTCACTCATCTTTCCCCAGTTGCACTTCTTGTTGCCATTAAGGTAGAAACCAGTTCATGGATCTTTACAGACCTGGGAAGCACAACCACACTTTGAACAGCTCAAGCTAAAAATATTGTCTACACAGCAGTCTCCTGACCCAAGGTGGTCAGGAGTAGGAACTAGGCATGTAAAGCCCTTCAGCAGTAAGCAGCAAAGGAAGAGAAAGAAAATGTCAAGAATAAAATTTTAAAAATCCACCACCATAGCAGACTGGAATCATAGACTGGTCCAGGTTGGAAGGTACCTCCAAAGGCCACCTAGTCCAGTAAACAGGGACATCCTCAACTAGAGCAGGTTGCCCAGAGCCTTGTCCAGTCTCCTCTTGAATATTTCCAAGGATGGGGCCTCAGCCACCTCCCTGGGCAACCTGTTCCAGTGTTCAACCTCTCTCCTGCTAAACAACATTCTTCCTAACATCTCATTTCAATCTGCCCTTCTCTAACGATTAAGGACTTAACTGGGTCTAACCCTCTACCAGCAGAGATATGAAACTGAATCATGATAAAATAGGGGAGCAATCTGGGGTCTTACTTTAAAAAAAAGAAGTCAGTTTATTTGATTCACCAACAGCACAGCAGCCTCGACAGTGTGATCTGTCTGTTACTGAGAGGCCTGACAGCTCACGGGGGGTGAGTCTCCTGTGCATGGAGACGTGGGCTTGTTGATTCATATATCCCTCTAAGATGGAAAAAATGGGACTGTTAAAAGATTTGGACAGGAACAGTTGGGAAAGAAAGGTCACAGTAAAAACTGTGTGCATCTCTCATCGTAACTTCATCAGCGGTGCTCAGGAACGAAACAGTTGTCACTGCTGTGACCTCCTGAAAACTCCAGCATTCAGATGAGAGGAGTTAAGCCTGGAATTAAAATAATTACATTTAAATTCCAGAGCTCATGGGGAGCTGCACTGTAATAAAAGAGAAGTCAAAACCAGCCCAATGCTCCTAACTCAAGCAGACAGCAACGCAGCCTTAGAGCTGGCTGTTACACAGAGAAGGAATCACAGAATCTTGAAACATTAGGAACTGGAAGGGACCTTGAAAGATCATCCAGTCCAATCCCCCTGCCAGAGCAGGATCTTCTAGATCAAGTCGCACAGGAACATGCCAGGTGGGTTTTAAACCTCTCCAGAGAAGACTCCATAACCACCCTGGGCAGCCCATTCCAGTGCTCCATCACTCTCACTGGGAAGAAGTTCCTTCTCATATTGATGTGGAACCTCCTCTGTTCCACCTCACACCTGTTGCCCCTTGTCCTATCATCACTGGATGTCACTGAGCAGAGCCTGGCTCCATCCTCCTGACACCCATCCTTTCCATATTTTAAATGTTAATGGGGGTCATCCCTCAGTCTCCTTTTTTCCAAGCGCAAGAGACCCAGCTCCCTCAGCATTTCCTCATCGGGGAGATGTTCCACTCCCCTCATCATCCTTGAGACTCTGCATTGGACTCTTTCCAGCAGTTCTGTGCCCTTGAACACAGAAGGAAGGAAGAGCATCTCTTCACACTGAGCATTTTTATCTTCCAGTCTCTGTCTGGGCATCACTACAAGCAAAGTTGAGCCCGTCGCAGCCTGTCAGCTTTGCAGTCCCTAACCTGCTGCACAACAGCAGCTGAGCCAAGCCAAGCCAAGCTCATGGGATTTACTGCTCCAAAGTGTCCCTCCTGCCTCCCGGGGAGCAGAAAAGGCTTTGAAACACCATCGGCTCATTGTCTACGTGGAAGATGATTTTCAGACTATTTTTTTCTTCATGCTCATCCTTAATTTTCGACTCAGAACTCTGAGGGACAAAAAAAAAGGGGTGTCCTGGCTCATACTGAGTCGACATCAAGAGTTGTCAGAGGTAGAACTCAGGAAGGAAGACGACCGACCTAACTGTGAGCCAGCTGGGCCCTCAGGAGGAAAAGACTGAAAGGCATCAGAGAAGGAAAAAGAAAGCCCCTGAAATCTGTGTTGTTGGCCAGAGCAAACCCAGTTCACTCTGTTTAGAGTGGAATTGTCCCACTGGCTGGGAAAAACAGGAATGCAGGACAGTCCATTCAGAAGTCCAGAACATTCTTCATGTCTTTGTTGACACCCAGTGCCGCTGCCACTGCTGCTGCCTGGCCCCACTTGCAGAGGACAGGAGCTGCAGTCACTCCCTGGTTAGGAAATGGCTCCATGTCCATGAGGGGCACATCATCGGGGCACAAGTGGGGTGGGTGTGAGGGATCCCCTGGCAGCCATGGTGAGTGACAAATGAAGCGGTTATTTTCATCAAAGGGGTTGATCAGAACGAGCAGAAGGCGCTGCCCTGTTGGGGCTGTACACTTTGTACGCGGCCACCAGGGAACTCGAGTTTCTATCTTTAGGCTGATGGCAGACAGCTGTTCTCAGCATCACTGCTGCCCGCCCTGTCCCCGCTGCTGGGTTTGGGTTGTAAATAGACTAGCTGAGATCACTTCAAGTTTAACCCCAGGGCTGCCATTGCTGCTGGAGATGGCCCTTGTGCCCCATTAATGGCTCAGGTTGGAAGGGACTTCAGAGATCATCTGCTCCAACCTCTGCCATGGGCAGAGGTGCCTCTCAACTAGATTGGTTGCTCAACGCCTCATTCAACCTGGCCTTGAACACCTCCACAACTTCTCCAGGCAATCAATTCCAGAGTCTCTCCAACCTTGTACTGAATAACTTCTTCCTAAGGTCTAGTCTAAACCTCCTCTCCCTCAGTTTTGAATCATTTCCCCTTGCCCTATTGCTAGACCCCCTTGGGAAAAGCCCTTCTCCAACCTTCTTGGAGGTACCCTAACACAAACTGCCCCTGGAAACGGTGTCTAAAAGTCAGGGCCACCAAGCCAGTCAGTTTTGGCCCAGATCATGAGGTAAGTTGGGCTATTGCCTCATAGGAATTTTGCTTACTTGCCCCATGAGAATGTACCCCATAGGCTTGGGGCATCCATCCCACCACAGCACTGGTCTCCAAGGTCAAAATGGCAAAAAGAAAGAATATTTGTCATTTTAAAGGTGATTATACCTGTCTGAGTTGGGGAGGAACCTCAAGTCCCCACCTGCATGGGGTTCCTGCAACTGCTTCTTCCCACCTAAGATGAAGTGGCCCATAGGGAACCTTTGGTGCCATTCCAGAAGATTCCTCAGGTCACCTCAGCCAAAAGCAGGTTTGAGACCCTGGACATGAAATAAATATGAAGGGGTAGAGCTTAGTCCAGGGTGCCAAGGCTCAGCACCATCCCCAGAAGATCTCCCGCCATGGCAGACAGATGGTGCAATGACAGGACTTAAAAACTAAAAAGCAATTCCAAACTTGAGGAAAGACAATAATTTTCCCCTATATCCTAGAAATTCCCTACCTTGACAGACAGGAGCTACGTTACCACGCCACACTGATGAGCTCTACGCAGCAGGCTTTGATGCAATTACAGCGGGGCTCCGTATCTTAATTTCCAATACTGCTGCAGCAATATTGGAGACAAATGTTTAATTCACAGAACCTCAGACCCTGAACGCAAACAGCAGCCTTCGATATTTTTTTCATCAATTTCTTAGTTCATAAAAATCAATTTTTGTCGAGTTTTTACACTGTACATAAAAGACTGTGGCATCAATTAGCCTTAATTCTTCCTTTTTTTTTTCTTTTTTCTTTTTTTTTTCTTTTTTGGAAACCTCTTTGTAGGAAAATCTCATATTTCAGCAATTTGCATTATCCACACAATCTGCTTTGAAGTTCTAAGTTATGGTAAGAAAAGGATCCACTTATCTGCACATAAAAAATGTTCAAAGCTTATAAATTCCCTGAAACAGATGTACATTATCATTGGATTTGCCTTTCTCTCTTTGCTGTTGCATGGCTAATAGAGTTTCATGTGCCCCCTCACATCCTCCCCATTTAGCATCTTTTCTCTACAGAAGCATGCACCCTACTGTGCCAATCCACACTTCAAAGATTTCTGTCTATCTATTAGAAACAAAGCACAAAGTGAGAACATATGGCCCCTTTTAAATTTCCCACATTTAAGTCAATATCGTTTCTTTTCTCCTTTGGCAAAGAAACATAATAAGGTTTATCTTCTCCCTTCCTAAATCTGCTGCCTCTCTCAAACTGCTTGTGCCAATTCAGCAGTTACTTTGCAGTATCAGACTTGGCAGCACATGTGAAAACAAAATCTCTAATTTTTGAAATTGCTTTTATTGCTTCAGATCAAGAAGATGCATTTAAAACGATGAAAAAGGACAAAATGTAACTGCACACTTTCAGATAAGTGGATTTTAAACCCATGAAAGGGCACGGAGGAGGCTCAACAGCAAAAAATTGTCTTGTTGAAGTTCTTTCATGGTGACATCTTTCCAAACGGTTCCTATCGCTAAATAAAAGGGAGGACGAGCATTTGGGAACCTGGGCTCTTACTGAGTGCAAGTATCTGCTTGTCCAGCATCCCTGAGCATCTACAGGAACCCATCAAGCTGGTGTTGAGGGGAGTGCTGAGGCACCTCATCGAGATGCTGATCCTCCTCTTGAAGAAAATGAGCAGGTACTCACCGCAGCATCAAACGTTGGCTCCTCCAGTTTCTCTGCCAGGGGTACAGACACACAGAACATACCTGGAAGCGGGAATTTTGGACCACTTCTTTGGAGTGACCCCATCCTGCACATCCCTGAGTACCAGGATGCTCACAGTGAGGTCTGCTGCTCAGAGGATTTCCTTTACATTTGTGGGTAATAAAAGCAGTATCTCCATGGACAAAGTGAAATAAACTTCATTAGCTGTTTTCAGAAAGACCAGCAGACACAGGGCATCCTGTGAATGCTCAAGCGATTATTCAAGCATGAGGAAAGGGGCTGCAGTGATGACGTTTGCAGCAAAGTGTGAAAGGCTTGTCCTGCTTCTGAAAACACGACAACTTCCTCCTCCCAGAGCCGCTAGCTAAAATGGCTCTTGAGCTGTCGATATCGTTATCTTTGAGTTAACTGATTTTAGCCTCATTATTAGACCAGGAAAGACCTTACAAAATCCTGTCCCTGATCGGTGCAAGCTGAGTGCCCCTGGTAAACCGAAGGACCTACGCTTACATCTGCCGATCCAGTAAAGCCGCACAAAGTTTCCATTGAAACCCACGGAGCCACCGAGGGCGATGGCCTTAACAGATGGCAAGGAGTAGCGATTACAGACATCAAAAGTAAAAAATATTCCCTGAGAAGGCTGTAAAGAGACAGGAGGAATGTGAGGCCCACAGTGCTGCTTTTTTTTGCTTCCCTTCATACTTTTGCACTTACTGGAAACTCCAAGTCTCCTTAATTGAGCTTTTCCTCGGCTTCCACTCCTTGCAGGGTGAGAGGGTTAATTGCTTTGGACTGAAACACAACAGTTCTGGTCCTTCTGCTTCCTAATGGCATGTGGGCTATGCAGGATGCCCTGGGCACAGGAATCTCTACAGCTCTCAGAGCAAGGACGGAATAAATAGCTCCAGACCCTGGTATCTATAAAGCGCCGTATCTCTGCCTTTAAAAATCAGCACTGGCCAAGTGAGACCTTAACGCTAATTGCCATAGCAGTTCCCTGTTTATCTTAGCTGAACTAGCATTACCAGTGCTGGTTGTTAACAACCTCAAGTGGCACTTTATTCATCTATCAACAGCCTTATCCTGTGAACAAGCAAGCAAAGAACTATAAACACCCACTCCAAAGGCACTTTGTAGGTTTAAGCTAAAGGCCACAGCAAAAGGCCATTCACAGCACTCCAGCGAGAACAGACAAAACACGACCTCCAAACCAGCATTTTAAACTACAAAGTTTTATTTGTCTTTTGAAACTTGTAAACCATAAAAAGAGCTTATCAAATATCTGAAATTAGTACAAGAGAGAAGACTGATGACTCACAGAGCAAACTGCATCGGAAGGTCCAAATTCCAAGACATGCACTGGGGGCTCTCCTGGCTTCCCTTTGTGAAGCTGAAGACAAATTTGGCCCAGTTCGTTAAGGTGTTTTGTTAGAAAAATTCACAAAGCCTCAACATGCTCCTCTTTGTGAATAGAACAGGAAGGGAAGGATTGAGTGCAAGAACAAGCACTCAGCACCACAAGGATCCGAACACCGTATCTCCATCCACAAAGTACAGGCTCAGCGGAGGAGTAACATCTCTTGGTTGGTAGCAACTACAGGCTGCTTTGTCTACAGGGAGCAGGCTGTCAGAGGCAGACACAACCCCCACCTCACAGGCATGCCATAAAAACCTAAAAGCAGAGAGCACACAGTTACCAGTCTGCCTGAGGTTGTTAGTTTGCCCATCGCCAGATTTATGAAGCCCCTGAGCTTCACGTTTTCAACATTCTCTCATAACTTCTGGAACTTCCTACTCTGAACCCCCACAATACCAGGCTGGAGACAAAAACACTATGCCCAGTCTGGCATTTCTCGTGGTGTAACGACTACGCTCTGCGTCGGTAGATTTCACAGGCACCGTTATCCTTAGCGTTTAGAAAAGTCAGGACAGACAGCAAATCTTTGGCTGATGTTGGAGCACCTTGTATGTTTGTCATCAATCGGAAAAAGAACTGATGCTCCTAGTCAAACCCTGCTCTACTGAACATTCAAAACATCTGTAGAAACACCTGCACTTCTGAAAAACCCTTCCATCAGTTGGACAGGGACTGGGGAAACTGGGGCATAATTTCCTACTCTCCCACAGCCCTAGTGGTGATTATCCACAGCTTTCCTTCACCACTTTTTGCTGCACACTGGAGATTGACATCCTCTGGAAAGTCTTTTAAGCTTTCCCAGGGAAAAGCTTCCCATGAAATACTGAGCAAAATATGCACCATAAGTGATTAAAAAAAGTAACGTAGCTTCTCACACAGTATCCTCCTGCCTCATCTATCGTCTCCTACCCCTCTGCCAGACAGTTCCGTGCTATCCCTACACTTCTCAAATCTTTCCACCCTTCCCTTGCCAGTCCTTCTTCACAGCCCTCAGTAGTCTACCTGAATAGTCCTTAAGTCCTGCTATCTTCAAACAAAGAAATAAGAAGACCTCATTCGTACGATTCCTGTCATTGTAGCTCAGTAGGATCAAATCCTCTAGAACTGTATAGAAATACAAAAGGAAATTAATGTGTCATTGAAAAGCCTCATTATTTAATAAAAATCCAGATTTCAAGTCAGATGCAGTTCAATGTCTACTGAATAATTTCTATATGAAGTTATTTGCTTTTCTACATCTGTTCCTCATAGCCCACTTGGAGTCCATTTGACAGGTACACAAGCCAAAAGCCCCCAAGACAGCCCCTTCCAAGTCAAATCAACTAAACATCTGTCAAATATGCAAAGAAAATCAATTATTATGTGATAAATTTAGGCTGGTTGTGCTGCTGAGTGCATTAGAAGAGAAGAGAAAGCTTCCAGAAGCTATTTAGACAAGACATTAAGTTCCATTTTGATTCGATGGATTTTTCAAACATGTTTTTGCTTGGTACATTTGAAAAAAAAACCAAAGAAGTCTGACAACGAGCAGGATGCTGAACTGGTTCCCAGCGAAGCCATGAGCAAATCGTGTTTAAAAAACATTACATTTTCATCCAGATCTTGATGAGCTGCATCACGGTAATTAAAGGTGAGACTTGATTAGCTGTCATTTCCAAACATGAACATTCTTGCCTCTACTCCAGGCAAAAAACGATGCTGAATGTTTTTGCATATTTTCTAGCACAATGGATTTTTCTCAAGTTATAATCTAGGCCCTGAGGGGCTCAACTTCCCTGTTGATTGGAATCAAATGAAATCTGTCATTCAATAATTGAGGTGCACAATGACGTGTGGAGAACAGCCAGTACTCGCCAGATCTGTACGTTTGTGTGGCAACTTGCAGAGTGCTGAGCACACAGAGCTGGCGAGGGGCAAAGGTTTTAAACTAGCGCAAGGGAGACTTAGATCAGATGTTATAAAAACCTCTGGAATCTGAGGGTGGGGGATCCCTGGAACAGGCTGCCTAGAGAGGTGGTGAAGGCCCCATCCCCGGAGACACTCAAGGTTAGGTTGGATGGGGCTCTGGTCAACCTGGTCTAGAGATGTCCCTGCTCATTGCAGAGGGTTGGACTAGATGACCTTTAAAGGTCCCTTCCAACCCTACACATTCTATGGTTCTATGATTCTACCCCCTCATAACATGATTTCCTGTGTAAGAACCCACCTTTGCCATTCACTGACTTCTGCCGGAGGAGACTCCGTCTCTCTCTCCATACACATATATATAAGCAGATGTTTCCATATGTATGCACACCCTCCCTTAACTTTTAAGGTATTTCTCCAGCTATATGTTGCTGTTCTGTGCTCATGATGACTAGAGCAGCAAAGCAGTTCTGGAGAGGCCACGTGGCTTTTTAATTTGGTTTGAGCCTTAAGGGCTGGTCTGCCAGCACCAGGAGAACCTGTGCTTGACCATCTAAGGGTAGAACTGCCCCTTCATTTCTTTCTAACAGTGACTAAACAACATGTGGGTGTTTCAAAGACATTTGGAAGTGCCTCGAGCTTCTCCAGTGACATGCGCATAAAGCAGAGTATTTGCTGCTAACAGTCACTAACTTACCAGCTTGATTTCTTACAGCAGAACTTCCATCGAAGGCCAGCTACTGCAAACCATCAGCATTAAGATGCACAAAAACAAGGAATCCCTGTCTGCAGGTTATCTAGACTTCAAAACCACATCCTTGGATTGAAATTATGGGCACCCTGAAGCCAGTGGGAACCCGGCAGTCTGGCCAGAGGGACAGACACGGTGCCTCACTGTCCGTAAGTTAGTTTACTTTGTACTAAGTGGTCGTGAAACCCAGGAGAGCCCAACAAACCTCCTTTGTCAAAGACCTGGCTTCCCAAAAAACGCAGCTCGTAGAGATGAGAAAAATACTTTCCATACAAATATTTTCAGCAACTGGTACAAATTTTGGGATCAGCTTATTTTTGCTGAATTGCTTTGTTTGAAAACAGGCAAAAATGAGAAGGCTGGAGCTGTCACTAGAAATTCCTTCGTGCCACTCCATTTCACTTTTAAATAGGAATAATGTACTCAACTGATTTCTTTTTTCTTGGAAATTTAATGTTTCGTTTCACTAGAGACTAATGTGTTTGAGATTGTACTTGAGCCACAGTTTCGAGCAACAGAAAATAATACACACATCATTTTCTCAAAAGGTTTCCAGAATTAATAACAAGCTGAAAAATAACTGACTTGCAGGTCTAACAGCAGGGGACAAGAAATTTAACTTTGAAACTCAAGAGTTTAATATAAAACCAAAGCATCGTCAGTCCATACCTGATCCTGCTCCCAAAAATGTAACTGCAAGCTCTTTCATCCGTGGGATCTGCAAGCTCTGACAACAATTGCAATAAGCCCCTGGAATCCACAACAAGAAGAAGGAAATATACTTTCTGAACTAGTAAAACTTTAATTAACAGGGGGTTCTCTTGGCACAGTTCTTGCTGTTAAATAAATAAAGCATTTAGTCAAAACCACCTATATTTACTATACAAAATACTGAAAAGCAAACATTTCTTAAAAGAGAAGGGAATTGAAGGTTCTGTCAAAAGAAACTGTGCTACGTGTTACTCACACTGGATGCACGTGACACGACTGCCACACAGGACAAGGTTTTAGCCCGGGGATGCCACGGTATTGAAATGTATTTGTATTCCACAGAATGGGAGCCAGGGAGGATTTCTGTTTTGAATCTCCAAACCAGATCAGTGCGAGCGGTCAGTTGTGGTACACGTCGGCACTCTCCCGGCACAGCTAGCACCGCACATTTCCCAGCCACATGGGACTCCGGCATTGCCGCCGTTATCTTTTCCTGCCAAATAGGTTTGGGTGGAGGAGCATTTATGCCCCTTTTCTGCCCTTTCTTAGAAAACCCCACAGGTCTGGATGAGTTTTCCAGAGTGTTTTCTGGTTTTCAGCAACCTTTACAAAAAAAGGGTCTAAGGAACAATTCCCACCACCCTTGGGAACTGTTCCACCTTGGGTAGAGCTCGGATTCCATATTCCAAACAAATAGCATGGCATCCCTCTCGGATGGAATGTACACTGGTGTGTTTGCATGCGGTATAACGTAAGTCACTTGAATACATCAGACTCTGTTAACACTATAATATAAATAAGCTTATTCCTTCTACTAGACATAAAAATGCCTTGTTTTTTTCTTCTTTGCAGTCCATAAGTATATACACATTGAAAAAGAATGATACACAAGCAGCAAAATAAAAAAAGCCTTAGACTAGAACAACTCAGTGATAACTAACCAAATTGGTGGCCTTTTCATATTCTCCATACAGAAAATTCTGTGTATAAATATTTTTGGACTTGAGGAATTCTCAAAATAAGCAGAACAGTCTCGTTGTCACACAGATCAAACATGGTTTCAAAACATTTGGTTAGGTTTAACAGAACAGGCTGTTGACAGCTTAAAATCAAATCAACCAGGTTTTTTTCAAAGAGGGCAATAAGCCTAAACAACCACTGATCCAGGGAGAGGAGAGATGGACCTAATTACTAAGAAGCAGTGATTCTATTCCAATTCCAACAGAAGGCAAGGCTTTCCACTTCTCTCTGAAAGCTGAAGTCTCCCTGTTCTTACAACAGAAAACATCTCTCTACAACTGGTCAGCAGTAGGCAAATACCCCACTTTGGATCAACTGAAACTCTAGCAGAGGAAAGAAAACCCTAACCATGAAGGGCTCATGACAACGTGAGATAGTTACACTTCACAATATCTACTACAGACAACATACCACAACACTGAAAAGAACTAAACCCCAAAGTAAAGATGTTCCTAAAAGAATGATGGGGTCTTTTGATGTGAGGAGTTCTCTCGTGCTCCTTCCACAAGCAACGGAGGTGGTTTTCAGTCACTTTCTATCAGCAGAAAAAGTGATCCTTACAAAACCCAACTGAATGTGCCATAAATCTGGGCCCCATAGAAACTAAAGCTTCAATGTACTGACCCTTTAATTCACTTTTCCAATCTGCTTTTGACCTTCAAATTTCTCAGCAGCCACTAGGTCTTGCGAGTGTGGCCTCACTCTCCTGCATGGCATGGAAGCCCTTTGATACGGAAAAGCTGCAAGAGGCTAGAACGACTGTGAATGATTTTTTTAATATATGTTGAATTGTCTCTGAAACGGGAGAAGCACAAACTGGTAGGTGCTGGGGAAATTTAAACTGGAGGCACCTAAGAAAATGCCATGGCATGTGTTTCTCAAAAAGTCACTGTCATGGAAAAAGACAATAAAATTATAATGTTAATATTCAAACCACAGATTTCTAAAACACAACAAAATGTACCTGAGAGTGTGCATATTTATATATATATATTTATATTTATATTTTATATATATTTGCCAACATTTAAAGTGAGAAAGTATATTTCTCTCAATTCTTCCTCAAAACAAAGAACTGTGGATTTAAACAAAAACCCCGAACAACCCCTCTCTTTCTCAATCCCCCGCCCCCAGTGAATGATGCTTATGGCCCACGCTCTAAAGTCTAGTGATGGTTCTGAAAACCTCATTACACATCCTCCTCTTTTCAAATGGTTACCCCAACCAGAGTGGAGAGTAAGCAAGAGTAAAAAAAAAACTAACCCGAAGAAGTATAATTAAATATCACCCAGTATATAATAGACTGTAGTTGTGTCAGTGAAGAATCTCTGAGAAGTAAAGTGTAAGTCATACAAATGTAGCTCTGTTGACAAGTACAGCTAATATTTCCTTGTAATTATTAGGATAATTGGAAAGGATGTGAACACAAACAGGCTACATGAATGCAGTATATTAAAACTCCCTCCCCGCCCACCCCCCAGCACATTACAATCAATAAACAGAAAATAAAAATCTGAATAATACTGGAGGTAGCAGCTGTTTGTATTTTCCATTATTCTGAGTATCTCTGGAGTCCAACCCTTCGAACATTGCTCCCCTGATAAAAGGCTTGTGTGCGCTCAGCCGACATACAGCAGAGTGGTAAGCTCGATGTCTGCAAGAGTGTTTGAAGTATCTCTCCTACTACGACGGGAGTAGTACTTGTAAAGAAGTGCGTTGACGACCTGTGTTAAATCACAGCTCAAAAAGCCATGGCTGTGTGCTGTTTTACAAGCCACTTTCCACATAAAAAAATAATTAAAAAAAATTAAAAACCAACCAAGAAAAATCCACAAGGTGTTGAAGTAAGCTATGCAGTTCCACAACGTATAAATAGGGTGAGTTTCACGAGTTCCACATAACCTCTAAAATATAGGCTAGCTGAATATTAATGGAGTAACAATAACTTTAATCGCAGTAATGCCTTAGTTCTGGTATCACAAGAACACGTTTCCTTCATGTGGAGGGTGCTGAGGGCATCTCTTCTATGTCTGGTAGAAGTGATGGTAGTGGTGGTGGTGCTCGTGGTGGTGGTGGTGTTCATGTCTCTGTATCATTTGTCCAACTTGACCTTCATATAAAATGACTGTGGGCAGGTCTCTCACATGTTCTTTTTCCACAACTGTCCCTGGAGACTGGAAGCTTTTGCACATTTGATGATTCTCCTTCGCCCTCTGCTTATGCTTCTTGTGAACCTGTTGCGACTGCAGGGGGAGGTAAGGAAGATTCTGGCCCACCCGTGCACTCGGGGAAGCCATTGGCATGGAGGCCCCTTGAAAAGGTTTATTTCTAACCACCCTTCCAGGATGCACAGGGGCAACGTTTTTGCCGTGGGCCTTGGGAGACCTCACAAAGTGCTTGTTTGAGTCCTGGTTCCGCAGCCTCTGCTGGATTTCGGCAATCTTGGCGTATGAACTTTCGGCCAGATTGATGTGGCTCGGATCCACCACTTGAGACTTCCTATGGTGAGCATGGAAAGTCTCCGGTTCATGAGAGCGGGATCTAGTCTGACTCACAACTCTGCTTGGTGGGTCATGTTTTTGAGCTGCTGGAGGAGATCCTAGGAAGTAACAAGCCAAGTTAGTCATCTAGTGTTTCAGAGTTTTGATTAGCAGCACACAGTTGGCAGGGACAGCGTTATCAGCAGAGCGGATTTTTGCTAAGGAAGTGAATGCAATTACAGCTGCCTGGTTTAATTACACTTGATAATCCTGGCTGGTAAATAGCACACACACGAGCATGCGTACATATCTACGTGTAACAGCAAACCTGCATGCGTGTGTCTGGGTCTAGAGGCCCTTCCATTACCTCCTCCTGGTCATAATCTATTCACCAAAATAACTGACTGGAATAGTAAAGTCTTAGCAGGGAACAGGCGAGGCAGGAAATCCAAATCCCTTTGATGTGGAGAGAGGAGTAAAAATTCCAGGTATGAACCCACTTTCTCCTATTTTTGGGTCACTAATGAGTACAAACCCAGTATTATCCTGGGAACGAGCTCCAACGTGCAACAGTTAGTCCTCACCTCACCCGTGGACTAAACTTAATAACTTAGATGTAAAGGTTGTTCTCCTCGGCTCACCTCCAAGTTTAGCTACATAAACAAATACTTCAAAGCAGGTCTGCAGCACATTAGCTGCTCCACATTGATACCACCGTCACCACTAAATATCCTGCAGTACTCACACAGTCCTAGCCCTTTCAGTAAGTCACCACAGGCAAATCACACTAGATCACAACTCACTGTCCCTGTGTGGAATGTGCAGCTGAAGAAACAAGACAAAAAAGCTGCAGCACAAATGACCAACTTACCCGGCCCAAACTTCGATGTGTAGTTTTCTATTCCTGCAAGATCCAAGTAGTGGTTTCTCCTTTCAATGTTCTCATCAACACAATGACGATAGCAGCCGCTCTGCTCGGGATTGTTCTCACTCTGGTGGTATCTGTCAGCAGGAAGCAGAATTACAATTCAGCAGAACTTCTTTAAAGTTATGATCTCCATCTGCAAGCCAACAACTAATGGTCCCTTTGAAGTGACAGGAGTTGCTCACACAGCAACAACAAATGCTTGAAATTCTGGATGGCCGGAATGTGGAGTCAATAGGCCTGACCTGACTGTTCCTTCCCCTCATATAAATTAACCCCAATGCTGCAAAGCAAAGAAAGCTTTCAGATTGCACCACACACGCACAAACAAATTCAAATGCTCCTCGGGTTTATAATGCTCTGTCCTGGAGCCAAACCATTCAACCTATTCTCCTACTTGGACATGCCAAAGAAAATCTGCTCTTTGATTCATGACTGTTCCCAGTGCTGTCAGGAAGTGCTGGGGTGACCCTTGTGTCAGACAAACCTTCCTGTGTATCTGCTTCGGCACGACAGGCTGACAGCACAGGTGTACCATGTGGAGAGAGCCCAAAAGGAGAAGGTGTTGGCAGGACAGCCAGAGATAACCCTGCTTTCCAAAATACAATTAATAAGGTCGGATCAGCCATTGGCTTCAGAGTCTCAACTCCTTTTCCTGCTCAGCTTTGCAATGTATTTATAGCGGAACTATTTCCTGAGAATGAATATCTGAAATACCATTCACTTATGAGACAGGGGGAAAAAATCAGACAGAGCTTTACGGTATTGTAGCCCCTAATGCCAAAGAATTGAATTCAGCAATTTAAATGGATGTCTGCAGATATTTCCAATATAACAAATGGGATAAACAGAAAACCCTCAATTAAGTCGCTCCCTGTCAGTCGGGCAGGTCAGTCTCCAAGACTACAAGGTAGGCTTTGCACAACCTCTCACTAGAACTTGGCCCTGTATCCCTACACCAGTTGCTAAATACGGGCTCTGCACTGCACGACGCCCAGTACACTCTACTTTCAGTCTATTAACAGTGACTTCCAGGCTTCCTGATCCCAGTGAGCTCTGGCACAAACCCCTTTCCTGGTCTAGTGTTGCACTGTTCAGGGACATTACAGAACCGAGTCCCCTGTGGCTCTGTCAGACACAGGTCTGCAGTTTCTTTGATAGAAGTCGCAAGACTTGACCTACGTGGAAGATCGTTTTTGCTCTACTTTGATAGAGGTAGAGTCTCCTGAATGGAGGAGAGTCTGCCTGGAAAGCAGGTAAGCTTTAAAGACTCTGAGTCAGCTTTGAATTGAAGAAGTGCCATCAGGTGCTGTCAAGTAAGAGGGAATGTCCAGATAGTCTTTATGTTTTTGGATACGTAGCCAACACAGTATCTTTCTTGCCTCAGACACACTTTTAGAGGTTGGTACACTTGAGCAGGTCAACATAAGAAATCTCCATGGCTAGGACCTGGCTAACTGAAGTTGCCTGCAGAAACCAGCGGGGCTTGCACACATGTGCTGGAGATAACACACAGTTAACCTAGAAAAAACCCATCCCTGGGTCAGATCCAAGACAATTAAGCAAAACCATACTCAGCACTGCCTGTTGAAAACTAACAGGGAATCTGCTTTTCCATTACCATAATAAATTCTACCTCTCACCAGGAGAGCCAAGAAAACCTGCACCAGTACAGCCACAGCGCTGCATCCTAACAGCTTTCTTACACAAAGGGTCATGTCCAGCAATATTCATGCAAACCTACACAGTGAGGCAACTCTACGCACCAGTGAGAGATGCGCTCCACTGTCAGAGAGAACTGACAAGTGCTGCCGAGAACAGAGCTGTCTGACACCCAGACCCGCAGCGCTCCCCTGCATACACACAGGCACGCATCTGCCATGCATCGAGCACCGAGTGTAAAAGTAGTGTAGTTTCTGGGGTCTGGCTTGATTTTTAACAAAAAAAAGGCATCTGCTTAGGTGTTTGTGGAGTGTCTGAAAGCCCTTCCCATGTTGGAGTGTCATCCTAAAGGCAGTTCGACCACACACGCCAGGCGAGCTGGCTATGAACCCACCGACCTGTATCAGCCCTACAGGTAAAAACTCCTGCCTGTAGATTCCAGCAGATGAAAAATCTAACCCATATATCTCCCACCTTCGGGGTAAAACCCTTGCTATTCATTTTATCCTGAATATTTATCACATCTTGCCTAGACTTTCTAAGTGACTGGATCTGTGAAACACTCACTGTTCTCACAAGTCCTCACTGCTGCTTTCAAATGGAAAATCTCTGCATTGATACCATGAGAAATGGGCCTTGGAGAGCACTCCTGAGGGGTAACAACTTAGCCCAAGTGTCCAAACATCCCTGCAACATGCACAGTGTGAACAGACCATAAAAATACTCAGAGGGCTGGAGCACCTCTCTTACATGGACAAGCTGAGACAACTGGGGTTGTTCAGCCTGGAGAGGAGAAGGCTCTGCCAGTACCTCATAGCAACCTTTCCAGTGCCTGAATGGGGGTGTCAGAAGGCTGGGAAAGACTGTTCCCAACGGCAGGGAACAATAGGATGAGGAGTCGCAGTTTGAAGCTGGAAAAGGAGAGATTGAGGCTGGACATGGTCAGGCTGAATGGGGCTCTGGGCAGTCTGGTCTGGTGAGTGATGGCCCTGCTTGTTGTAGGGGAGTTGGACTAGATGATCTTTGAAGGTCCCTTCCAACTTATGATTCTGTCACCTGTGACAGTTCCTGACCACATCTAACGCGATGAAACAAAACCTGTGAGATGCTGACAGCTGTCCCGTGCTGATCTGCTCAGCTCACGGTATGGGTTTGTCCTGTCTAGGAAGCCGCTACCAAAGGAAATTAGAAGGACAAATGCAGCAGAGCCAAGATTCCACCTCACTATTTAACGCCTCCAAAACTGTTGGATTTAAGTGGAAATGGGTGCTGTTCATAAAATGACTACATTTGCAAACCCAGAATTTTAAAGATGGATAGTGGGAGACAGGACTTCAAACTGATTTTTGGAATGAATTATCAGATAAAATCAGTCCATTAAATTCACACAGGGCAACCATTTGCTAATGGACAGAGGGAATCTGAACAAGACATCTAGGCCAGCAAGTAAAATCATGGAGTATTCTTCAGTTCACACAAGATTTTGTACAGAATTGCTAACAGGAGATGAGAAGCCACTTGAGCCTTCTTTTAATCTGAAATTTGATTGTCCTGGGACTTCCTGGCAGTTCTACTCTATCCAAAACAGGGAGGCGCTGTTTTGTCATCGTCTTTAATAAGACGGAATGCTCCTTCCCCTGATAAAATTGTTATGTGTTTGGACAAATAGCCTTAAATCCAAAGAAAGCAAAAATTTGGGGTATGTTTAGATTTGCAGCTGAAGTAACAAATGCAACTAATAATTCAGTGTCTTTATTGCAGCATCTCAGCCAACACTTCCTCCTCTCTGCCTTTGTGTGAAACATAATCCTAAAAGCAGACGAAACCTATAGACCAGGTTGGCCTGTTTGAAGCAACATTCATTAATCTACATTAAAATGCATTAAAAATATCTTCTTTTTATTTGGTTTTCTATCCAACAAAACGCCAAACGCAGCAGCGGAACCACACACCTACCTGTCAGATTGACATTTTCTGTAGCTGTAAATCTTAAATTTAATACTTGAAAAATGCATTTCAAACAATTCTCGCAGAATCTGAAACTCCATATTATCTGTCAGGTAGGCAGAACCCACAGTAATGAGGCAGATGCAACATGATTACAGAGGAGAAGGGCCTGTTCTGGTCTGGCATCCAAAATAATATTGTTAGGGCAGAACTAAAAGCCTTTTTTAATCTAATCTGTAAATGGATGGGTCACACAGGCTGGATTCCAAGGAAAGACAACAGAAAGGTAGTTGTTCAGGTGGTGAAATGCATTCTGAAGCTTATGAAAAAAAAAGAGATAAATTAAATTATCCCAATTTTCCTGCAGGATTTCATTAAATATGAAGTTTCTAAGCAAGTACACTAATTCCTACAGGGCTGCCAGCTGATACCTAATTCTCTAAGGGAGCAGGTGACCTAAAGCTGAGGGGGCAGTGGGGAGTTGTGGTTCTGGCAGGTTGGGAACCAGCAGAGACAGCCACTCTGCTGCCACTGGGAGGTGAAAAAAAAGATGAGCTTCCTCCCCCTACCAAATGTACAAATACACTGTAAGTGAAGTTGAGTCACCCCATTGCAGCTATAAGCCAGAACCACCTGCAGGACAATCCCATGCTTTACACTTGCTGTAAAGCTGATTGTCTGCTGCTCTGCTGTGACCTCCCTTTTCCCCTCCTTCTGCTCTGTTCTGTACACCCAGTGCTCAAAGCTGCTTCCTTTAGGAGGAAAGGCTGCAAGAAGAAAAGGAAATACATCAGTTCCTGGGTCCTTAAAGCATTAACCCAACACAGAGAAGCAGCTCTGGTAAACAAGATTGACTTAAAGCTTGAAACTGGGTTGACCAGTGAAAAAGATGGGCTGGAAGGACAAGATCTGGCCCCTATGAAGATGAAAAGGTTTCAGGACTCTTTTAGCCAAAAGGCTGTGTATAAACTCCACTAGCAGGCAAAATACTTGCATCTGAAAAGACACAGCACATCCTCCAAAGAGCCAAAGAAGAACAACACTGCAGTAATGGGTGCTACAGATTTACCTTTTTGGTTTTGCTTGTTTGTTTTAACATACAAGTTATCCACTCATGGAATGTGCTGAGGGTTCACAGTGACAAAGCCCATCCTTACTCTATGTTAACATACAGCAAGCAAGCAAGCAAGCGGTGGCTGAGGTTTCCTCAGAGGTACCTAGTGGCTGTTAGGAGACAGGGTTCCCTTACCGGAGAGAAGCCCGCTGCTTCTTCTCAGAGCTTCTTACTTCTTCATTACCTTTGCTTTCAGCTCTATGCTTGGCACTCTGCAAATCTGCCAACAAGAAAAACTACGTTATTCTCATGTCACTGACCAGCATAACTGACGTGCCATGCTGCTAATACATTTTCTTCTTGTCGGTGGATCAAGCCGTAGCCTATCATTTGAGTAACGTTCTCCAAAGTGCTTTTGTCTCCATGGCAGGCTTTAGGCAGACATAACCTTGTCTGTAGGACATCAGTCAGGGTTAGGCTGGAAGCCAGGTGACAGGTTAAATGGAGACATGTTCACACCAATACACTTGTCCCTTGGGAGGGCTCAGAAGGGAGGAGCTCGATGCTGTCCTAATATACCACGCAGCTCCCCAGCAAAACCAGTGTGCTGATGTCTGTACTTGACTGAACATACGGAAAAGCGAAAACAGAAAACGGAGCTAACAGAGCTCTCCTTCTGAACAAAGTGCCCACATTTTCTACTGATGTATTAGTTAAATACTTGCAAGTATTTTAATGTAGTGTTGCTTTGCCTACTGCAGTAATTATGCTGAAGCAACTATTATTAGAGTGGATATAAGATGAAGAAGCCACCAAATCATACTCCAGCTTATAACGGCAGGCTTGGCCAGTGCAGAAAACGTGCAGTTTTAAGGCACAGATTCACAGAGGTTACTTTTGCTCAAAGATTTATTCTTATCCAGCAGCAGAGATAACTACAGACTTGCAAAACCCCTATTTTATACAACTACACAAACTTAGTGCTGTAAGAACAGCAGAGTTACATCAATCAGGAGAGGGAATCCAAATTTGCTTAAGAGACACTGAAAGGAGGAGACAGAATTCTGCACCCAAAATCATAAAGCAGGTTCACAGGGTTTAAAATACTCACATAATTAATAGGCTTAAAGCAAATATTTATTTGTGTTAACAAAATACAAAGGGATGCTTCAAGTTTTTTATGTTTTTTTCCAACATCCTTACCAGTATGATTCAACAAGATACTCTTTTTCTTCTGGCTGCCATCAGGTGCCACAGTAAGTTTCACTCGCAGGGTTTTGCTGGAACTAGGAGAATGATTTACTGATGCATCAACTACCTCATAGATGGTATGAAGCAAGCTGGTGATATCCTACAGTTGGATTGAAACACAAAAAGGTGCACTATTGTGAAAATGGCATGAAACCTACAACTCTGACACAAAACTGCTTAGGACTAGGGCTGTTAAATGCTTAAATACCCGCAGAAGTCACTGAATTGAAAAGAGCTGAACTTGCACAGAACCTTACAACCTTCACTAAATGGTGTAAGATTTATTGAATGGGGCAAACCAGAGCAAAACAATCACAACAGCACAAGGTATTCAGGTTTCCAAAATGTGGATCAGCAAACCTGTGTTCTGCCTTACTTGATTTCAACAGAACCAAGGAATGAAGTTGAAGAAAATCATGGACATTGCAGTCAGACCAATTCTTAGGGTTTTGTCTTGGGATAATTAAGTGGTTCTAAACTTCCAGTTTTCAACAGCAGAGACTATGCAGTCAGGCCAGTTACAGGCCATTCTTTGAAGGCAGGGGGATGTGAACAAAATCTGTTTCAGAAAGAACACTTACCAATTCCCATTAGCCAATTGTTTCCAACAGGAGAAACACTGCTTAGTAGCTGGTGATGCTCAGAGTTCTCTAAGGCTTATCTAATCTAGCCAGATTCAAACAGGGTACTACCTTAAATTATCAGGGTGAAAAGGAGATCTCTTGGCTCATCGGCTTTTCTCAGAGGAATTTCACTTAAACTGATCTTGGGCACCAAACTAAAGCCAAAGCAATGTGATCACTGCAGGCTACAGAGACTCCATTCAGTGTGTATCTGAGCATTTCTCCATGCTGGTCTTCCTATTCATACTTCATCTATCCTAGTGTCTAAGCTCTTTACAGATGGCTAAAAGCACAAAGGGAATATCATAGAATCATTAAGATTGGAAGAGACTTACAAGTCCTACCATCAATCCAACCCCACCCTGACCATTAAACCCTGTCCCCCCAAGGACACATCTACTTGCTTTTCAAAGCCCTACAGGGACAATATCTAAATCTAGATACCTAAATCACCCTTTTTAAAGTATAACTTGCTTTGAGGATTAAAAGGCAGGCTTATAAACATTTAGAACCTTGGCAATTTGTCCTTTGCCCAGGGGTCACACCAGTTACAGCAGCAGCTCAAGGTTCAGCATGGTCTATCAGATATATGCCTTAATGGTACTTTGGAAACCAATTTGCTGTACAGCCCTCATCCAACCAGCTTTAAAGGTAACACAGAAATGCTAACTTCTACTCTCACAGAATATAGAGAAATGCAGACCTAAAGAAATGACTAGGACAAATGATTTTGCAGTGAATGACTTTTGCACTCTACAAGCAGAATGAATAACCAAATCCTGGAGGATACCAACTTTGTCTTAACAAGTCTTCTCCTCTCTCAGTTTCCTGTACTCAGTGGAATTTCTCCAGACTTGTGCGTTCAAGACCATATATTCCTAAAAAGAGAACATAACCTGAATTCTCCTTTATTTCCCCACTGACATATATCTTTCTACAACTGCTGCAAGATTCTCTCTATATGGCGCCTGTTACTACCCTGTCAATAGCTGTTTTCCATCCTCTTGACAAGAATCACTGCTAAAGCTTGAATGAGGGAAAGGCTGCTCAGTGACAATCTGGTGGATACCTCACAGCTCCTTAACACATCTTGCTTCTCATCCTTCCACTACATCTGAAATGTTGCCAGATCTCTAAATAGACACAGCCGTATCTGACAGCCAGCTTAAAGGGAACCAGCCCAAGCAAGTGAGAACACAGACAAACAAAACCTACCTGTTCTTTTACACACTTTCCATAAATTATGTTCTAGGAGCATTGTGCTATAACCCTACAGTATGACGAGCCAAACCTTCCCTTCAAGCAGAATACTTCAGCACTGTAGCTACTCTGAGCAGGGCTTCATGCACTCAGCACTCGGGTGAATGGAACCTTTCCCATACACTCCTTAACAAGTGCTGGTTAGCCAATGTGGCATCTTTCCACACAAGGCTGCTATCGAGAGCTTATTATCAACTCTTTAATTCACAGTCATCTGTCTTTTCTTCTTACAGCTCTACCAGATGTTTTTACACCATCCTATTCCAACATTTTTTCCAGTGATGAGCTTTAGCTTGCTAACTGGGATTCAATCTGCCCGTGTTCTGAGCAGGGCTTTTTCAAGAAGCCGCTTGACTCGGCAGTTTAATGAGCACTCCCAGTGACTGTCAAGGAAGGCTAGATGCTGTGTTTGTGTGACACATACTTGGCAAGTGAGAAATATGTGCACACACATACCGCCACATCAGGACAACTCACATCCCACAGCCAAACAGGCCCGAACTAACCCAAACTGATGTCCAGGTTCCATGCAGTTTACAAGGCTGCCTGGTGCTGTCAGGACACCTTGTAGCCTTACGCTGCTGCCTTTGCATTTCATCCCCTGTTTAATTCCCAGCTTCCTCCACAAGGATCCAAACTGCTCTGCATTCTGGCACTGTACGAGTGTGGTTGTCACACTGGATCTGTACCAAGATCGAGGTTAGGGAGATCCCCAAGTAACCACTTAATGCTTATGCTGATCTTCCAAATACTGACAACAACATTTTTATTATAGGATTCATTTACTTGTGGTCCTAATTTGAGGTTGGAAATTCTAGTGAACTGACAATTCTGATCGGGCCAAACAAGCACGCTTGGGTCACAGAACCATGGAGTCATTAAGGTTGGAAATTATCGCCAAGACCATCAAGTCTAACAATTTGCCCTACAATCCACAACCACTAAACCAGCTCATGAAACACCATGTCCACCTTTTTTTGACTATTCCAGGGATGGTACCTGCACCCTGTCCCTAGGCAGCCTGCTCCAAGGCCTCTCCACTCTTTCTGGGAAGGAGTTTTTCCTAAGATTCCATCTGAACCTGCTATGGCACAACTTGACCTCATTTCCTCTTGTCCTGTCGCTAGTCCCTAGGGAGATGAGGCCAACAGCTGCCTCAATCCAACCTTCCTTCAGGTAGTTGTAGAGAGCAGTGAGGTCTCCCTTCAGTCTCCTCTTCTCTAGGGTCCTTTCACAGAATCACAGAATCATTAGGGATTGGAAGGGACCTCAAAAGATCATCTAGTCCAATCCCCCTGCCACAGCAGGATCACCTAGACCAAGTCGCACAGGAACACATCCAGGCAGGTTTTAAATGTTTCCAGAGAAGGAGACTCCACAAACCCCCTGGGCAGCCTGTTCCAATGTTCCATCATCCTCACTGTAAAGAAGTTCCTTCTGATATTTATATGGAACCTCCTATGTTCCAGCTTACACCCATTGCCCCTTGTCCTATCATTGTATGACACTGAGAAGACCCTGGCTCCATCCTCCTGACACCCACCCCTCACATATTTGTAGCTATTAATGAGGTCACCCCTCAGTCTCCTCCAAGCTAAAGAGACCCAACTCCCTGAGCCTTTCCTCACAGGGTAGGTGTTCCACTTCCTTCACCATCCTTGTTGCTCTATGCTGGACTCTCTCCAGCAGCTCTGTGTCCTTCTTGTCCACCAGGACCCTCCAGTCCCTTTCTCCTACACTACTCTCCAACAGATCAGTCCCCAGCCTATGCTGGTACCTGGGGTTGTTCTTGCCTTGCGTCACCACCCAGCCTTGTGTCATCAGCAAACTTGCTGACAGTGCACCCTAATCCCTCATCCGAGTCATTAATGAATAGATTGAATAGGACTGGCCCCAGTACTGACCCTTGGGAGACTCCACTAGATACAGGCCTCCAACTAGACTCTGTCCCATTCACAACTACTCTCTAGCTTCTATCCTGCAGCCAGTTCAAGATCCACTTCAATACCCAATCATCCAGTCCACTCTGCCTCAGTCTGCCTGTGAGGATGCTACGTGAGACCATGTCAAATGCCTTACTGAAGTCAAGACAGACCGCGTTCTCTGCTCTGCCACCATCTATCCACCTGGTTATGCCCTCATAAAAGGCTATCAGGTTGGTTAAGCATGACTTCCCTTTGCTGAAGCCATGCTGACTGTCCCTAATGATCCTCCTGTCCTTGATGTGACCAGAGACAGCATCCAGGACAAATTGTTCCATCACCTTTCCTGGCATGGAGGTGAGGCTGACCGGTCTATAGTTACTTGGGTCTTCCTTCTTCCCCTTTTTTAAGATTGGAATGACATTTGCTATCCTCCAGTCCCTAGGCACCTCTCCTGATCCTCATGACTTAGGAAAGATGATGGAGAGTGGCTTAGCAATGACTTCTGCCATCTCCCTTAGCACGCACGGATGCATCCCATCTGGGCCCATGGACTTATGTCCCTCCAGTTTGTTCACCTTATCCCTAACCCAGTCCTCATGAACCAAGGCACACTCCTCTCTTGTCCCAACTTCCTCTGGAGCCTCAGCAGTCTGGGGCTTGATATCAGGACAGCCCCCAGAAGTACAGACAGAGGCAAAGAAGGT
>JAOXOE010037338.1:0-42521 GCA_028565055.1 Phoeniculus purpureus | reverse complement strand
AGGCTCTCACCACTCTCACGGTAAAGAACTTCCTCCTCACATCCAGTCTAAATCTACCCAGCTCCAGCTTTTCTCCATTGCCCCTAGTCCTGGAGCTACTTGCCATCCTAAATAGTCCCTCCCCAGCCTTTTTGTAGGCCCCTCTCAGATACCAGAAGGCCACAAGAAGGTCACCTCAGATCCTCCTCTTCTCCAGACTGAACAGCCCCAATTCTCTCAGTCTGTCCTCATAGGAGAGGTGCTCCAGCCTGCTGCTCATCCTCGTGACCCTCCTCTGCACACCCCTGCCACAGCAGGGTCACCTAGACCAAGTCGCACAGGAACACATCCAGGCGGGTTTTAAACTTCTTCAGTGAAGGAGACTCCACATCTCCCCTGGGCAGCCTGTTGCAGTGCTCTGTCACCCTCAATGTGAAGAAGTTCCTTCTGATACTTACATGGAACCTCCTATGTTCCAGCTTACACTCACCGAACCCCTCGTCCTATCTCTGCAATATGATGAGAATTCAAAAGGAAAGGGCGTTGTAACTTCACTCCTCTGATAATTAACAATATTCTTCAGTTTATTATGAAAGTAGCAGGTGCAAACACTCCTCATGCTGTATTCCCTGCAGATCTTTAGGAAGAGTTGTAATATATACGTATCTTCTGAAACAATCCTTCTGTCCTTTGCAACACCCTATGAACCGCAGTGTTCACCTGTTAGAATGCAGCCGCAGAAGACACAATTCCTTTCCAACAAGGTGCTGCAAATAGTACACAGGGACAAAGCAAGTCTAAGAAAACACAATAGGTAAAACGTAGGGAAGAAATGTCCACGCAGAACGGGAAGAACCTCTCCAATAAGGTCTTTTATTTTGTGGTGTTACGCAAAAAGAAAATGGAGACGTGAACGTGACACCACAATTCATTTTTTCCATATTAAATAAAAGTCTGAGATAGCTACATTACAGCACAGCACTTCTTTCTGTGAGCAGCCTGCGAAGCTCACGACGCCCTAGGTGTTCTCGGAAGGGCTGCTGAACAGACTGCAGTGATAGAACAGACCTCCTCGCCGTGAAATCCTGCTGACAGCTAGGAGCTGAACGCTGCAGTTCTTGTACCCTTAAGATAACACAATTGCTTTGACGCAGCAACATCTTACACAGTTTACGAGGTAGTGATCAATCTCTGATTGACAATTCTAATTAGCAGCTCTCTTATGTGCAACATGATGGCATTTTATAGCAAGTTTCTGTTGCCTATTAAATCTCTGCAGCCATCTTATATGAAATGGAGTACTTTATAGATCATTTGGTACCCAATGCTGTCAATTATGTTTGTTTATTCCAAAAGGCTTTATTGGTATTGCAACATGCTGCTTTTGATACAGAAAAGTCATGTCTACAATACTCTGTGATATCCTCAAGACCTCAGCGTTTCTCCTCTGAAGCACTACTGGCATTTGAGGCTGGCACAGGAGGGTTGCTGTCTCACAGAATCACGGTGTTATTGAGGCTGGAAAACACCCCTAAAATAATCAAGTCCAGCCCATGACCTAACACCACCACAATCACCTAGACCGACTGTCACAGCAATCTGTCCTTCAACACCTCCAGGGATGGCAACTCCACCACCTCCCTGGGCAGTCCATTCCAGTATCTGATCACCCTTTCCATGAGGAAGGGCTTCCTAACATCCAGCCTAAACCTCCACCGGTGCAGCTTCAGGCCCTGCCCTTTCATCCTGGCACTAGTTGCCTGGAAGAAGAGCCTGACCCCCACCTGACTACAACTTCCCTTCAGGTAGTTGTAAAGAGAGAGAAGGGTCCCCTCTGAATCTTCTCTTCAGGTCAAACCATCCCAGCTTCCTCAGCCTCATCTCATCAGACTCTCCCTGCAGTTCCTTCCCCAGAGTCATTGCTCCTGTAGACCCACCCCAGCACCTCAATCTCTTCCTTGAAGTGAGGGGCCCAACATTGACCCCAGTACTCGAGGTGAGGCCTCACCAGTGCCCAGTACAGAGAGAGAACGACGTCCCTACTCCTGCTGGCCATGCTGATACAAGCCAGGATGCCACTGGCCTTTCGCACCACATCCTGTTATTACCATTCCCAGAACACAGTGTGTTTCAGGTGCGAGGTTCTGTACAGTTGGAGATGAATTTTCCTCCCCACGCCCCTCCAGTGGAGGCGATTCATAATGGCATGCAGTAATCACAAGAAAATGACACCTGTTTAAAAATACGGCGCTCTCCTACAGTCATGACGCCATCTCCCGTTTTGTTGGGTTAGAACACACCAGAAAATGGTGTTCATCTGAGTTGTGTTATGAAATGTCTACATAGGTTTTTCAATGGAACAACATCTTTCCCAAAAACCTACCGCAAACTACGTGACAATTACGCGGCAGGGTCGTACCTTAATGTCCCCATTAGAATTTGTAACTGGTAGACCAAGGTCCATCACAAACACAGGAAATAAGCTTGTCCCGAAGTCACTGAGTTTCTCAACTGTATTGAATATGAGTTTGTTTCAGGGTCTTTTTTTTTTTGTCTTTTGGAAAACTAGGCTTTCCATCATACAGAAGGTGATAAATTACCGAGAAAAACAGTATCTTTTCTTGTCATGTGTGTGGATTGTACCAGAGATGTGTTTTCCCTGGTGTTCTTGGAGGAAAAGATAGTACATGAAATCAAGCTTGCCTTGCCCCCCTCCACAAAAATCCCAGAACAGCAATTTGAGCTTAAATGTTACCTCAAGCACACTTTAAATTAACCACTGAACACATCCAAAACTAAATTTAAAGATGAAGGATCAGCAAAAATTTTGTAACAACACCAAAAAAAGGGGGGAAAAAAAGAAAGGGTTGTAAAGCACAGATAAGGAGGTCAATGATATATGCACTTGAAATACTAGATATCAGCAGATGGAATGCAAAGCACAGCAGGGCAGTTACAACTCAGTGCCATTCATCTTTTAAATGATAAGGCTTTTCTAATTTTATGAAGTATTTGTCATATCAAATGCTTCCTAGTTCCGTGAAAAATCTCTTTAACTCCCCTCCCTTAGGATTTTGATGTACAGTACCGTGTTGCCTCCACATAAGGATTAATGCTGGGATTATAAATAAACTGCTCAATAGTCCTGAATATTGATGGTGCCAAGTGACACCCTGAAAGTTGAACTCCCTCGTTGCACAGTAACTTTACAGTATCACACCAGACTAGGGGCTGTACATGGAGGATGCTCTCTATTTTATTTAGAAGAGAGCAGGTCTGGAGTTGCACTGATTTCAGACTTATTTTGCAAGTTACCCTATGAAAATATTATAAATCCGCCCTGGAAATCGAGAGAACGTTTTTTTAATCTTGGGAAATTAGTCGGGAGGCAAAATGCATCCATGTGTCTAATCCACAGGCACACGTGCTTGGAAAAACGATTCTGGAGAGGAGAGATTATGTTGCATTGCATTAATAAAGGCAAAGGTACAAATTCAAACAGGAGCTTCAGCACCACCACGCTCTCCTAGTCATACTGACTGTGCAGGGGTTAAATCAAGATACCCTTTGGCTTTCCCTGCCTCACTCCCAAGTCACTCTCCTCCAGCACCCCAGGCACCTCCTGGCTCAGGGAACTTTCCTTTAACTGCCAGCCCCGATAGTTGTTTGCGTTGCCAGATGCTCTGCAGATCCACTGCTAACGAGGCATTTCTTCTGCTCTACTGAAAAGCTTGGTCTTTTGCTATTTTGGCAGGCTTTGTTCCTTCTCAGCTCTTCCCTTTCACCCTCATCCTCCTACTCTGCTGCTGAACCACTGCATCCAGTTCACTTGGGGTCATAAACAGCAATTTATGCATGAGCTATCAGAGTCACCTTGGTCCCAAACCTCACAGAGTCACCGAATGTCAGGGGCTGGAAGGGACCTCGTAAGGTCATCTAGTCCAACCCTCCTGCCAGAGCAGGATCACCTAGATCGGGTCACACAGGAACACGACCAAGCTGGATTTGAACATCTCCAGAACAGGAAAATTCCTCAACCTCTCTGAGCAGCCTGTTCCAGTGTTCTCTCACTCTCACAGCAAAAAAGTTTTTTCCTATGTTTCTGTGGAACATTCTCTGCTCCAGCTTGCACCCATTGCTCCTTGTCCTATCATCAGACATAACTGAGCAGAGCCTGACTCTGTTCTCCAGACACTGTCCCTTTATGAATTATAAACATTAATGAGGTCACCTCCCATTCTCCTCTTCTTCAAGCTGAAGTGACCCAGCTCCGTCAGCCTTTCCTCATCAGTGAGACGCTCCACTCCTTTAATTATCTGCTTTGGACTCTTTCAAGCAGTTCAGAGAGGACCTCTCTCTGCTACAACCTCAGGGCCGGCATGTTTTAGCTTTGCAAGGAGTCCTGCCATGGCACAAACCAATTTACGTTATTCTTTAATAGACTGCATGGAAATGCCCAAGAGATCTTGTTCAAATTTAAACAGGACCCACTCTCCTACACATTAAAAAAACAGCCAGTGTGTTAAATAGCAACAACCACAAGTGGCAAAGAATTCTAACAGCAAACAGCATTTGTACTGCACTTGGAGAGGCGGAGGAACCAGCATCACCCATCCTGAAATCATTGTTAAATTTGGCGTCACTAACGGTGCCATGACAAGGATAAATGTTCCTTCTAATCCGCATTCAAGCGTGGTTTGGATCTCTGCTCTGTGTTCTGCACTTCTGCTATTCTCTACTGGTTTGGTTTTTTACTATTCTCTACTGATTTTTGGGTAGAGGGATGCATAAAATATGCAACACAGACCTGTGGTGCAAACTGGAAGATGTAAGTATATTCCAGCTTTGATGAAGGGAAAATGCACTTCTCTCATCTATTCCTCTTGGACCACATAGGCAGGAAAATGGAGTTCGTGGTTTAGCTCTCCATAGGGGTGTGCTGGTAGCCCAAATAACTCAACCCAGTAATAAAATAAAGCCATACAGCAAGTAAAACTCACAGTTCTAATAGCTGGCTAGAACCATACGACATTCCCTGCGTAACAGACATGCCTCTGCAATTGTTTTTGTCTCACAAAGGTGTTGAACTCCTTGAGGCAGAGTTTACATTTTAACTGTAGAATATATCTCAGACTTCACCCAAGAATCAAATTTAATAAATATCTGTCAGAATGCCTGAGGTGTAATTTAAACTCCATCCATTGCTTTTTTTATGGAGTACTATGAGATTTGTATCCAAAATGGAACTTAAGCGATGTAGCTTGTAAGCACCACTCAAGCTTGTAACTATATTTTCTTGGATGTTTAGACACATAAACCAAATTTCGTGGTGTATCTTAATATTTTCCAACTTTTGCTCATCATGTTCTTCCTGGTTTGCTTCAGTGGCTGCCCCAAAATTAAAGGCTGATTAATAGTTAAATATAAAACAACTACATTTGAATTTTCATATTGATTTTATCTCAGATACTTAACGCCACGTTATGAAAGTTAAAGCTACTAAATGTTCACTGACAAGCTTAATTTATATTGAATTTTAGAGGTAGCCTTATTTCTAAAAACATGTTGGTCTCCAGGATGTGCTTTGGTAGTGACCTGGCAGTGTTGGGTTAATGGCTGGACTCTGTCTGAATAGTCTTTTCCAGCCAATGTGTGTCTGACTCTGTGCAAACAGCTTTTCTGTACAGTAGACTTTGCAATTTAAAATTACCTGTAAAACATCCAGACAAAGCACCTTCTCTTAAACATGATGATCCGCTGACTTGCCCTCAAAAGGTGACTTTAAAGGAAATTATTTTAAAATACTCTTTTATTTTTCATTATCATTCTATAGCTAGGAAATAGATTAACTAGAAGATCAGCCCAAGATTATCTAAATGATTGCTTAAAAACTCTGGGTTGAATATGTATCTTCCAGCTCTTCTGACATCAATGCCTGTCCAACAGACCATGTCATCTCCTCTACCTTACCACTTCAAAAAAGCATCCAGAAGATAAATAGTAGACAGGTCAGCCAGCAGCCCTGCCTGCTACATTCCCTAGTTAGAAATGCAAACAGGAATTGACCTGTACCACTTCTGATCTCAAACCAGTTATCAGAGGGTTTCTCCTCCAGAAGCCAGGCCAAGGGAACTTGAGTCAACGATCATGGGTAAAAGCTTTTCCGATAAACCCTCAATGCATTAAAACAGATTGAGACATTAAATTGATGAAGACTGTAATAAATTATTTCTTAATCCTGCTGTATCCATCTATCATTCGTGGTACTGCGACTCAACGAGCACTAGCACTAAAAGCTTTATGAAAGTCATCTTGTCTTCATTCAGAGCTCAGTGGTGGCTCGGGGTGGGAGAGGAGTTACAGTGGGGCATGTAGAGGTGCAATGGGTTTCCGATCATGTGGGAAGGAGGATCTCACACTGTCATCATGCTGTGAAAAGTGACATTCAAAAACCAGTCTCAGCATTTGAAGTGGTTTCCATACCTTTAGAGCTGTCTATGAGCTTCTCCCATACTCTTCCCCATTCCCTGACAGGTTTGTGAGTGCTCACTCACAAAGGACAGCCCAGTCAGAATAAACAGCAGGTGGTCTGGACTTGGAAGGATACTACACAGCCTCAGCTCTTCCTTACACTCAGGGCTAACTCTGAGTTATCTACTACATACCTACTATAACCTAAAAGTACCTCAAACTGGCTAAGTAAGCATAGTCAGCCCAGGAGGAATACAATAAAGTGAAGAATATCAGACTCACTTTATGGTCCAGAGGTTGATGGTGCCATAGACAGGATCAAACTGCTCTGGTTCCTTTGAGGAAGAAAAGGACTAGGATGTTTCCTTCAAGTTGAGGGACTATTTACTGTTGTTAGATGTCCCAATGCTATTATCAAGACTGTGAAGCACAGAGCCCCATTCCTGTGAACTCTGTTACCTTTGGATTCTCACATTAATGTAGAAAATTGCAATGCCATTAGTTAACTCTTTGAGCAACAACAAAAACAAGTAGCAGCTGTTTTCCAAGCTCTTGGTAGAAAGAGGAGGGAGTAGCTCTAAGGAAAATCTATTTTTTATTTTTTTAAAAAAATTAGCCTGATCTAAGAAATACATCTCAAAGGCATTCAGGTATGGTCTGACTTCACTGACCAGCTCAGAACCTGACTATTTTCTTTCTATTATGTGTTTCTGCCTGATATATTTCTCACTGGTATCTCTGGATTCGGGATCTTGCCTCAACATCGACTGCTAAAGTACAGTGCTGGTTTTGATCCATTAAAGCAGATCCACATTATCTGAGACTTTTTCTACTTCACTACCACAAAGGAAAGACTGGCCCTTAAAACCCACCAACTTGCAGTAACTCATGTGAACTTGCAAAAGATTTGTATTTACCTAAGCACATGTAGGGTTTGCATTAGGACAATGACATCACTGCACAACTCCTTTCCTTTCATGCTGAATGTTAGGGGCTTAAAAAGACCAAATGAATTTTGATTCCACAGTTCCTGGGGAGTTGGTCCAACTGGTACTCAGAAGATATTTATTTTATAGTCTGTGCTTCACAGGTCAACTGAGCTCTCTATGTATCCATCGTATCTGCTGTGAACTGCAACATCTGAGAGATCTAAAGACAAAAGCGAACCAGGAAATGTTTGACTTTGAGTTGCATTTCACTGCAAACATCATCGATGCACCACAGTATGCTCACAAAGGCAAATCTGATGGGAATACTGCATGAAAGGGTGTTGTTGTAAGTTTTCTGAGTCCAGTACTGAAGACTCAAGACTTCAGAAAAAAAGGCAAAGTTTTGAAGTTCTCCTTGTAGTAGGATTTTATACTCACACAGCCACACAAGGAACCCAAAATATTTTATATTTCCTGTAGAAATAAATCTTGCAACATCCCTGTGAGACAGAAATGTAGTACAATCATTTTACAGATGAGGAACCTTAAGCACAGACTAAAGTACATGACTATCAAATTGACATTTACTTTGAATATCTAAAGTGGACTCTCATGCATCTAAATGATGGCTTACGTATTCACATGCAGAAATGATCTTCTTACTCCAATTCAGCAACAGGGGTTGTCAAATGGAAAATACATAACATACTGGAAAGAACTTAGTCAACATCTTAGGTTAATTAAAGACTTTTAAATAGACATCATCTACTGGGTGAATCTTCAAACAGCAACCCTAAGGGGAAAGCAGATGTCTGAATATTCACAGACTCCCAGAACGTTAGGAGTTCTTTTGCCACTGGACCTAGTATTACTAGAACAAGAAAGTGATTTTGGCTTACGAGTGTGTAGTTGGGATGTTTAGTTATCCCCTAGGTAAATAAAAACAAAACTCAGTCCATAAATAGAAGCACGGTAGGACAGTGAGCAGCTAGTCCTGCCCAAAGTTGGTCCATCTCAACAGAAGAAAAGTTTTGTCTCTCCTGGATAAGCACAGGCTTTGTAACGTGCAGCAAGACAACCTTCTTGGAGATCTTTTCCCTCGTGAGGCAGCTTTGTTTTCCCTAAACTGTGAACCCAAGGCATACACTTCATTTTGCCTTCAGAGTTTGGTCATGCCACCCTCACCCAAGCACCACTTCCCAAGTCTCTTTTCTTCTCTGTGCACACAGAAGATGGCCCAGACAGCACAGAAGATCATTTGAATCTCTTTACGTCTCCAGCGCCCGCTCTTCCGCACGCATGTTGGATCTGCTACGGCTTCTATCCCCTGCAATAAATTTTAATCAGGTACTTTGTACCCAGTTGTACTCTTGTCTGAAGCCATCCAAAGTGCTGTTGTTGCTAAGGAAACCACCTCCCCAATATCCTCACACTCAGCTCTCCTGCCTCCTTCCCTACACTCCCCTCCCTTTCCTGCCCCCCATTTTGACTCAGCTCTAAGGGACAGCTCTGGCTTCGTGTTATGAGCACTGAGCCATTTACCCCCTCTTCCCTTGGAGTGAAAATTTACTTGCAAACAGATAAGAAGTCAATGCAACCAGTTGGTTTGCGGTATTTAAAGCATGACCATCCTAGCACAGGCCCATTATGTTTAATTAGTCCCAATGCAACAAGAGACAAGCCAATCCCAATGGGCTGCAGGAGCAAGGAGCAGCTCTAACCTGCTGTGAAAAAAGGCAAACCCTTATCTCCAGGCCCTCTTGCAAGAGCTGAAAGAGGAAACTCTTCAAAGAGATGGGCTGGATATGTCAGTGCTTGGGTATAGTTTTCTTCTGGTAGGCAATAAAGTTGCAGGTCCACTACAGGAAGAGCTGTTTTTCTCTTCCAGAGAAATAAAGTCCCCTGAGCCACTTGACTACAGAATTTACTTCTGACCCTTTGCTTCCTTCCACTCTTCTACTATTTAAATGATGCAACCAACAAGGAGACCACAGAAGCAGCTTGTGGTTTGTATTGCGTTCCCAAAGCTGTGAGCAGTGCATGCAGAGCACAGCTCCATCACCACAAGCACACGGGGAATTAAAAGAAAAGAGCTAGGAGCTCTGCTTTCACCATCTCCCTCCTGCACGTCCAGATCCAGAAGGCAAAAGCGTAACCCACGCTGTTAACTGAAAAAGGCACAGGGGAAGCAAAGTGTGCCATGAAAGGCAACAGTGTGAGAGCGCTTTCTTCAATAGGAGGTGATGAAATGGCATTTGAATAGCTCCCCAAGTTTTACTCTGCAGATTTTTTAGGGAAAAGGGAATGTTCAACATACACAACTCCCTAATGAAAGGTCCCCTTTAACTATCCGTTGTGCTTGTCAGCAGAGGGAATTCTGACACATTTCAGCTTTCACTACATTCATTAGTCTTTATCCACCCCCTTGCTTTCGCTTTTTATCACATGCACCTTTGTATAGTGGGATGCAGAAGAGACAAAAGGCAAAATTCAGAACTAGAGAACAAGTAGCCTCTAATATTACAGAGGTTTCTCTGTGCTTCTGCTTTCTCCAAACTAAGCCTTGTCGCCGTTAGTATTGAGTGCAAAGACCCTGCTGGGTCTGTTGCGGTTGTCCTATTGACTTTCTCTGGATGAATAAGTTCCTGCCAAGAACACCGCTAAATATCCACTTTAGAAAAGCACTTTTAGCCATAAAGAGCACATTTTCCCTTCCTTCCTCGAGTCAGAGCCAGCGCCGCAAAGCAAAATGAAAATGCAGCCTTTGGAGACAGATATAATTATAAGTAAATACTTCATAGGCATTAATTAGCAACAGTTTTTCACCTGTATTTTGTGTAGTGAGTCAAACATCCCCCAACAGAATTTACTGGTGCTCCTATACTTGCTACTACCATTTTACAACTAATAATTACACCAAACACTTGTACTGCACCAGGCTTGAGATGCCTGAATAATATGAATCTAAATTTTTCAGCTGCAGATTTTTCTAGTCAAAAGAAACCAAGGTACTGATTCAAAGCCCCCTGCCTAGCAGTTTCTTAGAGTTTCTGAAGCAGGGACAGACCCTCTGCACAAAACATCCATACAATTTCAGAATTTTTATTCGGGACTTCAGTCAATCATCAGAAAATAATCACTGAGAGGATCGAAGCACTGGCTCATCTGCACTCAGCATCAGTGCCATAAGATGAAGGTTAGAAGAAAAGATCTTGCAGAAACAGGACAGCAGAGGAGACAGAAAATAAAGGTCACTTTATTGGTCTTCACACTTGTGGAACAGCAGAGCAAATGCTCACTGAGGAACACGAGCCATGAGTCTGAATTTGCCAGCAGAGAGAATAGCCAATTTCTTTGGGCTGTTTATACCCACAGGCTGTGCAGTTTTTAATCAAAGGCTACTGCTGTCACTGACATAGACAATACATTACTGATATGATACAGCACAAAGCCTTAAAGAATTTCTTAAGTTATTTTTCATACAGTAAATTTAAGAATTCCTGACTCCCTTGTGAGTGCTCAGCCCTTTTCTTTAGGCAGAAATCGTGAAAGATGTCTGTTCCCTTGAGCCTGTTCAGAGTCAGGGCTCCTGTCCCAAAAGCAGAACAGAAACCCCACACAGAAACTCATGTCTGTATTGCTGAATATTTACAAAAGTTTTGTTCTGGTGAATGTTAGCATCTACATGCCTTATAGAAAGTTCAGAGGCAGGTGGAAGAGAAATGTTGATGTATTCATCTGAAAACTAAAAGAAATGCTAGAAAGACTGGGATTGTGTCTCAGAAATCTTGAAATATGCCACAAGTGCGTCCCTACAGCAGCTGTAAACTACTGGCTGTGAAGACAGACTAGTGGATAACAACTTTTTTCAGGTCTGCACTTATGGCTGTGACTCAGCATCATGGCTATCTTCTGACATACAGTCTACTGCTATCATGTACTCAAAGGGGTCCTTCATGTCAAGTGGCAGAACCTGTATTTTCATTCTTAAACATCTTCAGGTTTGCTTAACCTGAGCTTGTGAATGCCTGGTTCACCTCATCCAGTAGGCTAGGCAGAGGAGAATGTCCTTACTGCTGTCTGAAGTTTTCCACCTGAGATGTAGAGTTCATTATTTGAATGAATATGCAGCTAGGAGTCAGAGCTGTCAGAAAATCATGCAGCTATTCTCTGGGAAAAAAAAGAGAGGAGAAGTGTCTTAATATCAGAGCTGCCTTGACATTTCCCAGCATATCTGGGTCTGGCTGTGTTCTTCAAGAAATCAATTCACAGAGAAGCCACAAATACCAGCTAATGCCTCAATTCATAAACTTTTATCCATGCTGGTATGAAAGTCCTATTAAAGTCAATAAGACTATAGTCTCATCTAGCCAAGGTTGAGAGCAGGTAAAAAGTCAAGCAGCCTGTTTGAAAGCTCCTTGGGGATGAGGGCAGGGCAGTCCTTTGAGAACCAGCCCTAAACTTCTTCCTATAGGCTCAAGTTCTCCGCGTTTTACCTTCCCTGGACATTCTGCGCTAATCTTATTGCTTAGTGCTGTAGTTTTGGTTCGGAGGACCTAAATATTGATCACTACTGCAAAGGTTCCAAAAGTCTTTTAAGCAGACTTTTGTTCTGCGCTAATTAATAATTATTCATCTATTTTGAAAGAAGAGTTCCTGGTTCCGCTTACTTGATAGATGTTTTCACTGAATGTTGAGAATAAGAAGCTTTTATAGGGCTAGGTAAATTGCTGGAAGAGTTTTAAGAACTACAGGGCACTCCTTCAGATCTGTTATTTTTGACAAGGGGGACGAAAGGTTAGAGTAGCGTACAGCATAAATAATTTTAAGCTAATGACCTAAAACTTCAAGGTCAAGTCTTCTGTGGGTTTATTATTAATCTCTTGACTTTGGCTGACTTATGGCTTCATTGTGGGGAATTGTTTTTGAAGAAAATGAGGGGAGGTGTGTTTTTTTAAAAAAATAGGTAGTTTTAGCTGTTTTTTTCAGATTTTCCTTGATCGATGTCTTGATTATGACTTTCCTGAATACATCTTTTAATGAAGAGGGGGAGTTGGAGGCTATGTAGTTGGTGACAGGGAGTTAATGCTAATTGGGGCTGTACTGGGGATTATCCTTACACATATTAATTCAATGAAAATAGAAATAGCTAAGAGAACAGACACCTATTTAGTGGACAGATACGTTAAATATAACTCTACTTGCAATAATTAATATCTTGGAAACTCATGAAACTAAATTAGCAGTAAAGAGCCAGAATTGCAGCTCGGATTTCCAAGTTTCTGCTGCAAAACTAAGCAAGGTCAGGGGTGGGATTCATTTCTTTCTCAAGGGTTACAGCCTCAGTGGTTATTTAAAAATTATATGACCATAAAAAACCCATGATTGGCACATGAGAAGAAAGTGGAAGAGTATTGAGAAGGCTATTTAACCCCTAACTGACAAAAATAAAGACCCACTGGAACTTTCTCCAAGATTGTCGGATAAGGTATTGGGGTATCAGACTTAACAGGCATCAAGAACTGTTTAAGTGATGGCCCTATGATGAGGCACTAAGCACCTTTTAAAATCATTATACACACATCATTGATCCATTAAAAACACAGCATTAAGTGATCTCTCAAGGTCCCAACACAAGATGAGGTAACATCAAATCTACGGGGAGGTTCTCTCAGAAAAGCAGCCTTCTTTGTATCCAGGTTCCTTCCCTAAGACACTGCACAAGGCAGCTTGCAGCTTTTAACGTATTTTTGGACAGTTTGTTGTCAGCAGTTGTAGAAGCACTACGCTGTAGAAGCACAGAAGTACAACACTACACCTCAGAGACAAAGCCTATCAAAAGTTATAAAAATATGTCAGGAAGAGGTCTGATTTTCTGTCAGGTGCCTTTTACTTCTGACCCGACTTAGCGGGGAGCAGCAGTGGCTGAGAACAACAGCAAAGCTCTGGTTTAAATGCCCCAGCTCTGGCAAGAGCAGGATCATGCCCAGGAGAAAAGGACTGGCTAAAGGAAAAACTGCTGCTCTGTCTTCTAGGAAGCTGAAAAAGTTGTACATGCAGATGTCCAGCTCTTTTAATGTCTTTTCTTACACTACCAAACTCACGAGCAGATAAAATGTATTCCCATTTAAGCAAAAAGCAGTAAAAGCTCCTTCAAGTACATAGTGGATGAATTTGGATCTTCTTTAATAAAATCTGCAGATAAATTAAACCATCTGTGTTTGGAAATTATCCTCTACAAACTTTGAGAAACACAGGCTTGTGTGATTGATGAAGCGAATATGCGGTTGGCTGAACTGGCCTGGAGGTCCCCACACCACTTTGTTCCTGCGATGTGGACAGAGCTGGCTGAACAAAAGCCCTACACCCTGTAGGCAGACTTTGCAGCTTATTAGTCAGCCACACACTTAAGTCTATTAATATATAGCTCTATTGCCATGGCAGCAGGTTAAAGTTAGAAGTAACTGGATTTGAATAATTTAAATATGCTAAAAATACCAACTTCTAAGCTTAAGTGCTTCTATTTGTCACTACATTTTGTCATCCATAATGACAATTGCCACCTTTGTTAGAAATTCTCCTTAGAAGACTCAGTCACTGCGCGTGCACATAGCTCTATGTAGTTGTACTGTGCCATAGAGTCCTACTTGCGGACACTGCATCCAATAGTTTTTTTCTCTAGTACAGTGAAAACAGGTTGAACACCTAGATTCTATGTGTGTATATGCAGAACATATAGTGAATAGGCTGATTTCTTCATAAACCAATAATCAAATATTGGAGTAACATTGCATAGACTTAGTTTGATTCAGTATCTTCCAGCCAAAACCACCTCTAGCCAAGTCTGAGTACAACTTCCTAAGTTTTTTTCCTACATGCTTACAAGTACATTAAGACCACAAGAAGAAAAACCCACAAAAGATGTGGCTAATACTAATCTTGTCCTATCATGTCAAAATACTAACCACCCTTGGAAAAAAACCAGAATAAATCAATACATCACACAAATTAATACAGGGTTTCAGAAAGGTGGCAAAAATGTTGTTTCTTTACAGAATCACTGAATTATTGATGCTGGAAAAAAGTTCTAAGATCATCAAGCCCAGCCTATGACGTAACAGCAATATAACCTAGACCAGGGCACTAAGGGCCACATCCAGTCTGTCCTTAAACACCTCCAGGGATGGGGACTCCACCACTGCCCTGGCAGTCCAGTGCAGTGTCTGATCACCCTTTCCGTGAGAAAGGGCTTCCTAACATCCTACCTAACCCTCCCCTGGTGCAGCTTCAAGCCCTGCCCTCTCACCCTATCACTAGTTGCCTGACCCCTACCTGTCTACAACTTCCCTTCATGTAGTCATAAAGGGAGAGAAGGTCCCTCCTGAGTCTTCTCTTCTCTAGGCTAAACATCTCCAGCTCCCACACCCTCTCCTCATCAGACTTTCCCTCCATTCCCTTCTCCAGCCTCATTGCTCCTCTGGACCCACTCCAGCCCCTCAACATCTTTCTTGAGGCAAGGGGCCCAGCACTCAGGTGAGTCCTCACCAGTGCCCAGTACAGGGGGAGAATTCCATCCTTAGTCCTGCTGGCCACACTATTGGTGAGCCAAGCCAGGATGTCATTGGCCTCCTTGGCCACTGGGGAACACTGCTGGCTCGTCAGTTTACCAAAGAATAAACCCAAATCAAGTCAAATTTTTTCCCCTTCCTGAGAACTCCCAAGTGCTCCAGAGCCTCCAAAGTAATCCAGTACCAGTCTCAATCAATATAAACCACTCACCTAAGTACAATCTTGCAGGTGCAGAAGTTTTTCAAGGACTGCCTGTTTGACAGACAGCAATGGGAAAGAGACGTGGCTCACAGTTATAAAAATTCAACAAGAATTTCTATCTGTATTTAGCACAGACATGGTACTCAAGATCTTCTAGGCTTGTCACATTCATTTCTTAATTAAAACACTAACAGGGAACATGAAGCATCTCCCCATTCCATCTTTCAATACGCAAATCATAGAGAGAAGCTGACTAGTAGCAGCCTGCTGAAGGATGTGGCTCTATGCTGTGCAGGTGCTAGGAAAAAAAGGTAATTTCAACATCAAGTGATTACAACTGCACATTTACCCATCAGTACCACAGTTGGGAAGCTGGTCTAATGGACACTGGTTTGAAGATTTTGAAAGAGGAGTAAAGAAAAAGGAAAATACTGCATAATACAGGAGAATATGTGTTCACTGTAGAATTTCATATACTTTGGGAACCTACGACCTTTTAGGGGATGAGAAACATTGGCTTAGGTTTTTTCTTATTTCTGTGCCAAATCTATAGATTGAAACATATTTATTTGCAATTAGAATTGATTCTCCTGCCCTATCCATCCAGTCTAACTCTTTCCTGCTGACCATAGAGCTACAGATAGAAATAACTGCCTTATCTTAGCTGTTAGATCACATCCAACTCTTGCAGTGATTTTCTCCCTCTACACAAGAAGAATTTACTCAGAAGTGTCCCTGTCCTTGCACATGAAGGTGGCCTTAAACAAGATGAGCTCTTATGTACAAAAACATAGGGAGATTGCTTTCTTCTTCAGCATCAGTCTCTTCACTGTAGAGAAAAAAAACTACCTGAATGTGTGACTGCTCTAGGTGATACTGCTCTGGCAGATGGGTTGGATTAGACCCTTACCTCAATTCAAAGTCCTTTCTATCCCCTAACATTCTGCGTTTCCATAAAACCCCAAGATGGTAATAGTGCAGTACAACCAAAGAGAAAGGTGTGACTCAGTCCCCACTTGTGGCTCTGAGATCAAACCCAAGACAACACACAACAGCCATACAGCCTATAACACCCTGCCTCAAAGGATGCTCTTCTCCTCTTGACATCTTATGCAGACGCAAAAGAGGATTCTTTGTTGATTTGGTTTTTTCTGAAGGTAAAGAAAGACCTGAAGCAGCATTGTGGCTTTGATGGAGCAGAAACACCCTCAGCCAAGGGGCCATATGGATGTGTCTGGGGTAACAGAAAGATCTGGATGGTACATGATGAAATGGTTACTGTGCCTCTGACGGGTTGCCTGTGGTGCAGTCATAGGTGGGAGGTAGTAGAACTGTGGTCCTGGCAGGCCAAACCCCCTGCTCGAGCATGACAAAAGCAGGACAGCTCATTCCCAGAGACAGAAAAAAGTCACTGCACACCGCAGGAGCAGGAGGCTAATTGGCAAATAGGGCTGCAGCAAGGAGCTTCTGAGAGGGATTTTAAAGAGCATGAAGAGCCAGCTAAGCTTACAGAACAAGCTGATACTGATGGCTATGTGAAATGCAGATACAGAGAGCCAGCAATGTTGTAAATTTGAGCTGCTCTTGTGACCATGGATTTGCAGCGCTGCTTCATTTGCTGCCCCCTCTAGATTGCCACTCTAAATTTCTGTTAGATTATGCTGTGCCGGGAGATCCGTCTCCTAGGATCATTAGGCATCTCTCCATTTAGTTTTCGAATAAAAATCTGAAAGTTACAATTTAGTGGCACAGCTGCAGTTATTGAAATAGCTCCAGCTCCTCTGTTTGAGGGTTCTGAGGTGGGGAATGAAGGGGAGAGGAACAGCTGCAGCATGGAGGAGCTGGTTGGGGACAGACATCAGAAAAGCGTGGGCAGAAAAATGAGACTTGACAGAGCAGGAGCATCCAGGAGAAGCGGATGTGAGGCACATCAGCAGAGACTATTTCACAGAGACATAGAACTGTTTCAGTTGGAAGAGACCTCTACAGATCTTCTAGTCTAACCCCCCTACAACTTCAGAAATCTTGCTCAGACTAAGGCCAAGACAGAGTTCATCTCTCTCCTCTGTCCTGCTGTTCAACCTGTTCCTGGTCTTCTCCACATGTGCTGGGCATCACCTGCATAAAACCCACAGCATGAATGTCTTACAAAAAAAAGAACTAAACCGAGACATTACTGAACTGCGTAGAGAGTAGTGTAGCACAACACCACACTGAACAGGATGTCCGTGCTTGCTGACCTCGTAGGACAACTTGATTTATTTTATAATTTATTTGTATTTATATATTGTCTGTGTGTGTCCATACTGTATCTAATGCAGCCAGTTTAAAAATCTAACATGGTGCTTCTTTGCTTGAATCAATAGGGAGGAACAATCAAGCTGTAGATGGACTTGCCCATCAAAACCAGTCTTGAAGGACTCATCCTTCACATTTTGAATTGACATCCCTAGGTCTTTTCTCTTTATTCACAGATGCAAGAAACTCAAGTAATAAGAATACAAATTGTTTGCTGAAAATCTGAAGGCAGAAGTTGTAAATGTTCACAGACCAGTTATCTTCATAAGCCCAAAGGAACAAAAGAAGAAAATGTGCATCAAAAGAAAATGTCAGTAAATTTGGAGGAACAGTCGAGATAGTCCCTGGGGTTAAAAAAAAGTAAAGGAGAGCAAAAAAACCCTGGGAGTACAGGACAGCTGGTGTTAGACAGCCTGGTAAGGGCACAATATCAAGTATTCTTGATGCAGGGAAAATGGAAGAAATAAAGAGACTCGGGACTTCTCTAACAATCAAGATAATCAAAAGCAAATTGTATTTAAAGTGGATTTATGCTGCAAGTGGAAATATAATTAAGGACAAGTGTAAGAGAGTAGCATGAGTATGTAGGTACAGAATTGACACAAACCGAGTGATAACCAGCTGCTAATGCAAATGAAAACAAGAAAAAATGTCCTACAAATGCATCGTCCATAAGAGAGATAAAGAACCATCGAGTTTCCTCATTTTAGTCAAGCAAATAATGGCAAATGCAGAAAAACTCAAGTACCCAAAGCCTGCCTTCAGTTTTCACTGAGGTTAATTACACACAGATACTTGAGCAATTAATTTTAACTGGGAGATAAAAGCATAGGGCAGAGATATGAAAAGGACAGGTTGAAGAATATTTTAGTTGGACACAGTCAAGTTTTAGGGACAAATGAAATGCACTTTCAAGTACTCCAGGAATTAACTTAAGCCATCTAAGAACCATTAGCAATTATCTTTGAGAACTCTGAGGCCAGGGAAATCCTGGGGGACTGGAGAAGGGCAAAGAAAGCGTCAACTCTTAGAAGAGATGACAGAAGAAAGGTCCAAAGATTTAAAGATCAGTCAACCTTGCTTTTATATCTGAAAGTGTATTAGAACAGTGCTCGAAATGATGAGACAAAAATGTGAACATGAACTGTGTGAATGTCTTGAGAACAAATTAACCCAGGCACCAGAGACATTTTCCTGACACTGATGAGCACATGGAAAGTTGCAGATGTATTCCACTACAGCTTCTGACAGCTCAGTTAGCTCTCATGACTTTTATAAGTAAACTCAGAAAATATAGCCTAGATTAAGTTATTATGAGGGGTACAGACAGCTGGTTTAAAAATAGCACTTAAAGTTATTACCTTTGATCATCCAATAAAATGGGAAGAAGCTTCAGGGACCTTCCACTTTCCTGGGCTTTGTTCTGCTTTGAGTTTTCATCTGAGGTGGTGGAACTGGCTGCACTTCTTCATAGATGTGAGGCATACTGCATTTGTTAGCGAGAGCTGCATGTTTTTACAGATACAGCTGTTTGCATGGTCCCAAAGTAGGAAACAGGTAACAGAGCAGCATTTTGTTAGAGAAGAGGGAACAGTTATTTTAAGTTGCAGACATTTCTGTGAAGATTACCTTGCATGAGACGCTGTATGCAGCTACCATGCTCAGCAAGTCTAAGGTTACCTCCTGCTTCTGAAAGAAGTCTGGTAGCAGCGCCAAGCACTCAAATGACAGCGCTGAAGACAGATATAAGGAGATGAGGATTTATCAGCTGAGATAAGGGACTTGGGCTTCCTCATTTGTTACAGTCACTGTAGTTGAACGACTGCATATCCTCCCCCTCCAGACTGGTGTGGGGACAAAGCTGGCTACCAATTGCTGGGAATGCTGCATTTATCATCAGCTCCAGTTCACTTCCAATCTAAGCAGCAGCAGCAGCCTGTTGCTTTTACACTTCATTCAGCAGACAAAAGAAATTAAGTCATAACAAAGAAACTGCCATTCTGCAGCTGTTTGATTCAGTCCTTACTTCAGTTTCGGGAATGCAAATAGTCTCCACCATGCCTGAACAAGCTGCACAACACTGCCTAAACAAAGATGTGTTTTCTTCAGAACATCGGAATAAGGTAGCCCAGCCAAGAAGCAGGCAAGGTGGTGGAGTCACTGTGCCTGGAGGTGTTGATAAAACACATAGATGTGGCACTAGAAAGCATGGTCTAGTAGGCACGGTGGCATTGGATTGATAGTCAGGCTTGATCTTGGTGGTTTCTTCTAATCTTAAAGATTCTATGAACGTTATCTGGGCAGACTGGCTGCCTAGGACAGCAACATTGCTCTAGGTGCACAAAACACATCTTGCCCAAGGCAACAGAAATCAGAAAATATTTTAGCCTTTTTGGTAGACTCATTCTCCATCTTCTGCAGAACATTCTTTCCCTCAGGAAGTCAAGGTGCTTCTTCAAAAACTGAAGTTTGACAGAAAGTCATAAGAACACAACATAAACTGTTCACTATGCAGAAGAAAGTAAAGCAGACAATTTCTACCACTTTCTTGCCTTGGGAAAACACAGTGGATTTGACCTTTTTTCCAAATTGAAATTTGAAAAGTACTGATGACCCTTCAACGGCTCAGTAGCAAATATCCACAGAAATCTTCCTCTGTGCCTCTAAGTCATTAAGCTGAGGCAGCTGGGGCTGTTCAACCTGCAGAAGAAGAGATTGAAGTAAGACCTTATTGCTCTCTATAAGTACTTGAAAGGAGGTTGTAGAGGGGTTGGTCTGTTCTCCCTAGTGGAGAGTGATAGAATGAGGAAGGCTTCAAACTGTGCCGGGGAGGATCAGTTTGGATGTTAGGAAGAATGTCTTTACTGAAAGGCACGCCAGGCATTGGAACAACCAGCCCTGGTAGGGAATTGAGTCCTCATCTGTGGAGGTGTTTAAGAGAAGGGTGGATGTTTCGGGACACAGTTTAGTGGTGATGATAGGGCTGGGAAAATGGTCGGACTCTATGATCTTGAAGGTCTCTTCCAGCCAAACCTGTTCTATGATTCTACTTTAAAAAGAAGACTTTACACATCATCTCCCTTCCAAAGGGCTCACAGGTATTTTTATGCATAGTATGGCTGGACCCAGGAGACTATGAATCCAAAGTATCCATGCCTTGACGGCAGAACTGAAGATAAAACTAAGCATAATACAGTAAATGCAAACTGGTGATATGATAGTTGCATATTAGTCAAAACAAAAAGTTGCTGAGGTCTTTCTTATTGATCTAAATTTGATCCACATAGAGGACTGGTGTGAAAGGATTTTTTCCTCATTGTGCTCTGAGCCTAAGCCTGAAAACCAGGAGCAAAGCATGAGCAGAAATCACACACGAAAAAAGAAAATATAAGATGAAGGCTGCTACTTTTCCACCTGCTGACTTCTCAGCAAAGCCAACAGGGGTATGAGAACATATTTGGAAATAAAACAAGGGAGGAACCAGACTTGAGCTTCTTTGCTTCTCTGAAAGTATTTTTTGCTAGCACTCTTCTTCATGTGGAGTTAAGGTTAGTCTTCCCAAGTTGGGTTGAATGATGAAGATATTCACAATTAATGTTCTTGTCTTAAATAGATTGGTGGCTTGAGAGGTTCAACTTTAATAAACTGTATTTTCTAGAAACTCACTGGATCTCTGACTCCACAGAAAATCAATTAAGTTATTTCCCAAAAATACTCTCTCTTTTTTCTGTCATCAGTGTTACTCCCTGCATCACTGATTTGGTCACTACAGATTCATTCACCCTTAATAAGACCAGACATCTCATGTAAAACTTGAGTTCTCCTCCAGTTTTTCATAAATATTGTGTCTCTAATACCAAGCAGCCAAACAGGTCACCACCTTGTTTTGTCCAGGTAATAAAAGTATTTTAATGTATGTCAAAGCCATGTCCCCCAGGCATTTTATACATAGACACACATGCACAAACCCCACTGAAACCCACAATAGAGCACTAAAAGGTACATTTCTCCTTCAAAGTCCATTTATACTTCCCATCAAAACAAGCAGGAGCTGTGCAAACCCATTAAGAAACAGACGAATACACTTCTCTCCTGAGCATAGCCTTGAATTACAAACCAAGAAGTCTGACATCTAAAAGAAAACCTTGAAAATCTCTATTTATAATGGAGATGCATCTGCTTCTCACTCCAGCAGTGCTGCAGCAGCATGCTATGCTCACCTCTGCTGCTATCATTATGTAGATATACTCTCCATGGTAAAAGTTATGAAGTGCTAATGATATTTAAAAGCCATTTCCAAATCAGTCCTTCCTGCATCTCCCTCCCCATCTGTATCTGTTTACTTGGCTGAAAATCTGTCTGCGGTACACAGATATTTTTCTGTAGGAAAAAGAGTCATGCAGACATTTATTCAAGAACCAGAGATCTTCACCAGGTTTCCAAGCTACTTTGATATTTATTTCCAGAGGGCTTTCTTGCTTCCCACTACAAATAATAGTGGTGATGAGAAATACCTTGGAAAGCACTAAAATAAAAGTCATCTAACAGCTTCTTGTTTCTCCCATCTACCTGCCCGGGAGGTGGACAGGAGCTCCAACTAGTAGCTTTTCATAGACTCAAAGCTGTTCTTAAAAACACTGTGGTGGCCTTTTTCTCTTCCAAAGCTACAGATCTCTCATCAAGGACAGGTTTTGATCCTCCTCAAACAGGTCTTTAAAGTCCAGTGGTGTCAAACACCTGCTGAAGCACAAGCATGGGCACTCGATGGGATCAGCAATCTGCCCTTCACAAGTCATATGGGAAGAAGCACATTGAAGATACTTTATACAGAAGTGTCTGATTGTACTGTAGCTTATCTATGTGAGAAATTAATGAGAAACAGCTCCCCATGTGTCTTTAAGGGTGCATCCTGGTGTGAGTTAGAACAGAACTAATTCTTTTCAGTGATTTTATTTTTCAGCTCAGCCTCTAACTAGCTGCACTTTCTACATCAGTGGTGTATTTTTGCAGACAGTGTCTGCTTCTACAGGTGCTGATGCTTGATGTCTACAGTTACTGCCAAGGACCGGGATGCTGGAAGGCTCTTGCTTATTATTTGTCCTGGGAGAACCAAGGTCAATACTAATGCTCTGACCCATGCTGGTTGAGGTTGGTCAGAGACCACACCTGCAGGGAAGGAGCAGACAGGACAACAAGGTGTTCCACCACATACACATCATCTTCAATACAAAAATAGGGGACCATAAAGGTCAAGATTTCTTCACCAAAAGGATTGTCAAGGACTGGAACAGGCCACCCAGAGCAATGGTGTAGTCACCCATTATCCTTGCAAGTATTTAAAGGCCATGTAGATGTGGTGCTGAGGAACACAGCTTAGGGGTGGACTTGGCAGTGCTGAGTTAACAATTGGACTCAATCTTAAAGGTCTCTTCCAATCAAAACTCTTGCTAGTGACTGAGGAGAGCATCCACAATCCACACATTCCTGAATCCAGTTCCCTTCTACCAAAGAGTCCAGTCTAGCAGTTCTCTGGCATCTGCCCACAGCATCAGTGGTGACTGTGATGCAGTTGCCATCAGGGGTAGGGTTGGGTTCCATATTGGTTTTGCATAGCTATTTTATTATCTTAATTAAAACAATGTGTTGTCTTTTCTGAACTGTAAATGTCTCTCTTATTCCTTTTCTCTCCTTTGACAAGGGAGAAGGGCTAATAGAGAGCATCTATCATTCATCTAGTGGTTGGGCCAGCCTCAACCCTTGACAGCGTGTAAAGAATTCCTACCACCACCATCTCCTGCACCTCCTCATGTGCAGACTGGGACAAGCCTAGATAGAAGTAAAGTCAATTAGTTGCTATTCTGTCCACCTAACAGAAAAATTAGCTCTGGAGAAACCCTATTTCCTTCCACATGTGCAGCTTACCCACTGACTGACCTGTTCATGGTGTTTTGTCTCCATACTCCTATTTTTTCCCTTGTAAAAGAGGAGTAATAATTCCGAGTATTGCCAGATCAAGTTGCTTTTAAAATAGCTGCACGCATAGCTGTAAGGCTTGCAAAAATAACCTGATGCCAACCTCCTATGGCCCATCAGTGAGGCTGCCTGCTGCAGCACTAGGAATCTTCCCTTCACTACTGTGGGGAAACTGCTAACCACCAAAGACATTTCTAAGACACAGTAACTGCTTTATTTTTCACACATGGCTGTCACTCGCAGATGACTTGTGCAGTTAACCCATTGCACAAAGCACTTGCAGGCAGAAGATCATTTAAAACACAGCAGGTGGTGATGGTGGTTTGTATCAGTGAGCTGACCCAGGGAAGTTCTTTATAGTACAACTATCATAAGGATGGCTGGTGACGGTTTCTGCCCTTTTGAAATGTAGATTTCTTTAGATCCATCTGAGGTGTCTAGACAGGGGTGTCTAGAAATCCTTAGCTTGTTTTTCACCAAACACAAACCACCCCTTCAGCACACACTCACTCCACCGAGGAGCATCCAACCTACTGCTTGTCTACCCTAAAGATGATTTTTACATCTTGGCAAATGTAAAAGCCCCAAGAGCGCAGGATTTCTTGCATGCTTACACCTCACCACAGATGCTTTGGATGTGCTGGACTCGACTCACCACACATTGGAGCAGTTGCTTCTGCCCAGAAACTGAGAGAAAGAAATGCAACAGCTTCACCTTGCTACAAATACATCTCAACTACCCTTTTGTCAGCAGCACTGACCTGCCTGAATGTCTGCAGCTCCTCTGATGAGTCTGCCTGGCTGCTCTTCCCACCAATGGATGCAGCAGCTGTAGTGCCAATTCCCAGTAGTTTTAGATTTCATCCTACATTAGCCAAGTATACTGAGAGAGGCTGAAGGCAAGAGTGTTATCACAGGTGAGTAGCCACAGCAAGCTGAATATAAGCAGGTGTTCTTCTCCACTGGAAAAGAAATTCTTGTAAAAAAGTAAAAAAGCTGTATCTGGGGTTTCAAGCTCTCTCATCAGAATTCAACACAACACCTCTAGACAGAGCCAGCACCACACTAGAAAGTAAGCCTTGGTGAAGAAATTAGGGAAGCAAGGTGTTTTAAATGTTGTACTTAATTCGCCTTCCTTGTCTCCTCAAATGCACTTGCCTTTGACCACTATCCCCAGTCATTCCAGAGGGGCGCCTGGCCTCTGGCTGGATCCTAGAGCAGGTGAAGCCATGCCCGAGCACAGCCATGCCCTACGGGGCACACAAGACCCATGTCATATTTGCTGCCTCATGGCATCAGAACTAACAGTTTATTTTTCCTTAGAGAAAAGAAGAAGGGTGCTGGAGCCCCAAGGAACCATCCACAATTAGCGCAAGAGTTAAGGGTTTACTGCAACAAATCTCAACAGCAACAGAAAACTGCAAAGTAGCTGCTTGGGCTGATGAACCAGAGAGCTCTGTGTGTATCATCAGGAGAGAGGACTCAACTTTCTAACCAACTCTTCTGCAATGCAGGAACTCAACTTTTCGATTATTCCTGGTGGTTTAAGGATAAACTTCGTTCTAAAGTGCTAATCCATGGCAATGGGCTAAGCAGGTGATCCTTCTAATAGAAAATTGATTACACAGCAAAGGTTGTTGCAGAACTGAAATAGTTTGGATATTAAATGCCTCATAAGTAAGGGAAAATTATTAGAAATTGGAAATTAAGATCTGATTTGAAATAAAAAGCCAATGTTTTTTAAAACAATAATTTCAGCTTCATTAGAAAGCTGTTTGACAAATGCCTTTTGAGGGTTTGGGATTTTATTAGAGACTTTAAATGCAGCAAGGAAAAATTAAAAGTCAAAGGCTTTTTGAAATATGTTTAAATCAAAGCACTGAAATTACAGGTTTCCTACTTTTTGTTAAAGTTTGTTGCTGAAACAACCATATTCAAGCACGTGGACAAAGACTCCATGGAGAAACCACCACACTACTGTTTTCAGTCACTTTAATGGATTTGGGGTTTGATTTTTTTTCCAAATTGAACCCTATTCCCCAACAGCAGTCAAGGAAAATGCTGAGGTCTATGTGCCTCCACTTAGATGGACCACATTTCCCCTCTGATCTGTTATCTCAGATAATGCCCCTTTTCCAGGCTGACTCAGACACCTCTCCTCTCCATTACACCTCAAGTAGTTACCTTAACCAAACCTGGCACTGCTGCCTGTCAGGCTCCCCTGACAACAAACGTTAGCACAGCTCAGTGAAACAGTGCACTGAGTAGATGGAGTTTTCCTCCTGGTTGAAGATACAGAAGAAAAATTAGGTTTGTGTCAAGCTCAGATCTCACTTCACTTAGTGGATGAACCACAGGAGTTCAGTTTTCATCCATCTTACATCTCACCTGGCCACTTCCACTAGTGAGGTGCAAAACCACCATCATTTGAGGAGATAAATGGTCTCTACCTACTACAAACTTGCCTTGCCCACGTGTAGTCGTCCAGTTTCACACTGTCAACACCACTGAATTCATAAGGGTCTTCAGTGAAGCCCAAAGCTAAAGTAGACTTATAGTGAAAGTGGAGACAAAGTGAGACATGAGGTAGAAAAAAATAGGAGCAAGTGTTGCTGGATGTCATCTGGTAAATGGAAAAGACTGAAAGAAAGTGTCTCTTAGACCCTCGTTCAAACACAAACACAATTATCCCAACATGCAAACAACATCAGGCAATAACAAACATTCACATCTTAACGTTATCTAATAGAGATTCAGATTGTCCAATGCAGAAGGAACAACAATCAGGCTCCCTGAGCTGAGTAAGTGAAATACGTTCACCAAAGAGGCCACAAAATAATGAATAAAACCATGTACAAGCATATTAACACTCTGGAAGCCAAAAGAGGATCAATGACATGGTAAGAACTTCCTGGCCTAAGAGCCAGAAGTTCAATGTTCTTCATTTACTACAGGTAGCAGAGACCATCAATGTCATCCGAAGCACAACCTCACATCTAATAGCTGCTTGACGCACTGAAGATGTTAAATATTAGTCATCAAATTCATTATCTCAGCGGAAGGCAGATAAGCAGTTGCAAACATTGAGCAAAATCTGTTCATTTTGTGTGCAGGTGCTGAAGCAACATCATCCTTTGAAGGGGACAAACGGAGCTACATTCATTTTTTTTGGGAAGGTCTGGAGTGGCCAACAAAAGTAACAGGCTAAATGGCTGCATTTAAGGACATTTTCCATCTGAATAGAGATGTTGGTTTGTTTTTTTTTTTTTGAAGTGTCAAGAGCTCAAAGGACCAACAAAATCATTTAGCACTGCAAGGTGTCTCGAATTGAGTGCAATAAACTTAGCTAATGGTTGGTAAGTGCTATAAAAGGTGTTCATAGTTGTTATTGTTCGGCTTGCATGCAAAAAGAGCAATCAGACTGCTTTTTCTGGGGGAACAGAAGGGCAAGGGAATCCAAGGACCTTAATGAATGCTGGTAAAACACCTTCCCCAAACATCCCTGAAAATCCAAATGTGTGCAGGAAGTCCATTTGAGGTTTTGCGCTTTGAAGAGAGAGTTTAGGTGTCATGAACTCTGCTATTTCTATTGAAAAAGCCCTGAAACAGTGTTTAGAGGAATGCAGGGGACATGTCCACTACAACACAGCTTCCAGACCTGCTGCACAGGGCTTCAGAGAAGCAGAGATCACACACCTTTTACAGACAAATAGGCCTGCTGAGAAGATTACTTGTTTCTGCAGCTTCAGAGGCACTCTGCCTAATAGCTGTCGGTATAGGTGAAAATGCCTTCTGGGGATAAGAAATCACTTCTGCCGCCCCCCCACCCCACCTCAAATGCCAGCTTTGGGAAACACAAGCTGAAGTGAACACTTTCCACATTCACTGTTTCACTTGAGCTCACTAAATTGTGACTAATGACTCCAATACTACACACTGCAGATCCTAAGCCATGAGCAAAATGAGAAAACCCTCACTTGACTTGCCCAGCCAATACATTTCAGACTCCTGCATAATCAGTGCTATACCTGGCTGCTGCCCAGGAGTCCTCTCAGAAAGCCTATACGTTGCTGAAATCTCTGCAACCACCCCTTCAAACAATAAGTCTCAAACTGAGCAATCAACTGTGTGGCTTTTATGAATTCTTTTTTGTAAAGTGTATTTACCTCCTGCCATTAAATAGATAATATCTCAGTAAAAATAGACTCAAATTATGGCCAATAATGCTCTTAAGCTTTCAGAAACGTGGCAAAAGTCAAGGGGGAGAAACACTTAGAAGGCGAAAAGGCAAGAAGTCACTTTTACACTCTCTCTCACATGGCGAGGGGAGGGGAATAAAATTGAATACCTTAAACATTAGGTCACAGACCTACACACTTGCATTTCTTACTCACAGACCTCAGAGCCACAAAAGAGCAGGCAGAGTCATTCACTTTCTTAAAGATAGTAGGTTCTCCCCTGGAATATTGTCTCCAGCTCCGGGCCCCTCGGTTCCAGAATCACAGAACATTAGGGATTGGAAGGGACCTCGAAAGATCGTCTAGTCTAATCCCCCTGCCAGAGCAGGATCTAGATTGAGCTGCACAGGAACACATCCAGGTGGGACACAGAACTGCTTGAGAGCATCTAGCACAGAGCCACAAAGATGATAAAGGGAGTGGAACATCTCCCTGCTGAGGAAAAGCTGAGGGGACTGGGTCTCTTTAGCTTGGAAAAAAAGGAGACTGAGGGGTAACAACTTTAAAGTTGATAAATACGGAAAGGGTGGGTGTCAGGACGATGGAGCCATGCTCTTTTCAGTGCCATCCAATGACAGGACAAGGGACAACAGGTGTAAGCTGGAACATAAGCAGTTCAACATAAATGTGAGAAGGAACTTCTTCCCAGTGAGGGTGACAGAGCACTGGAAGAGGCTGCCCAGGGAAGTAGTGGAGTCTCCTCCTCTGGAGACATTTATAACCTGCCTACACACATTCCTGTGCAACTTGATCTAGATAGTCCTTCTATGGTGGGGGTATTGGGCTAAATGGTCTTTCAAAGTCCCTTCCAATCCCTAATGTTCTGTGATTCCTATATAGCATGGAAGGTGAAATTTCCCTATTTAATGGGATGTCTTCTATAACAGGTAGTGACTAGTGTCCATTGCTCCATTATTGAGATAATACCTGCCAGATTCTGTTACTGACTCTCTATTGAAGCCTCAACACTAAACTGTCGAAGAACTCTATGTACATGCAGGATCAAGGGTCGTCACCTACCACACAATATCGGAACAAAAAAAAGCCTAAGGAGATGAAAGCTATAAGCCCTTTGCACTCATACACGAATGTAATTTTAACCTAGCAATAAACAGGAAACTTCAAAGTTATTCTGATAACTATTCTGACAAGTATTTGAGACACTTCCTTCGTATACTGAGCTCAGGCACCTCACATTAGAAGTTCAGGGGTGTCTCTTCAGGTCTTGCTTTGAGATGTGGGACGTTAGCACAGCTCTTGAGGTGGAAAAAACCCGTTTTAGCCTTTCATGCCATTTCACACATGCAGATTGCTCTGTGGAATTACAACTTGTGTATTTGCTCATTGCTAGGGTAGGAGATGTAAACATTCCCCGTGGCTGAGTGCTTGTAATTAAATACAGTGCTGAAGCAGCTAATTAAAAAAGTTGTTTTGATGATAGCTGCATAATACTTAATAACCTTCATAGCTGCGTGGAACAGCTGTGCGGAAAACACTAGATTTGTTAACATTTTTAGGAGCGTTACCTTAATACCATGTTTACATGACTGCAGGCATCAGGGGAGACAGGCATTAGCTTGAGTGACTTTTGGGCTAATCACAGGGGTAAGAGTCACCTAACTTGCCCCCAGGATCTGGGCACAGAGGAACACCGCTCTACTCCACCGCCTTCTGCAAGCACAATGCTCCACTACTGATTTAAATCACAGTGCACCAGATTAGAAGGGACCACAAGGAGCTAGTCCAACCCTTTAAGCTAAAGAAATACAGTTTAAACGAGAAGCACATATGCCTGCATAGTGAACTCAAGCTTTGGACACCTTGGGTGCACAAGTTACAGAAAAGCAGATATCCAGGCAAAAACCTGGTTATGATCTCCCGGTGAGGGGGATCTTCACGACAATAGTGCACGCTCCCACCCCTTTGCTCTGCATGGAACATCAGTGTGAACTTCAGGATCTTTAGGGCTAGGAATTAAGAGGCAGAGGATACAGCATATAGTGATAATTTTCTTACTCAAACTGGCTCACAGATCCAGATTTATCTATTTGCTTTTTGCCCTGACAGTTACCAGAATCCCGCAGCCCACTGAAGTAAAACGATCCAACTTTTTTCCACACCTCAACGGCGCAGTTGGTTTTCACAGACCTCAGAAATCACCAACGGATCACTGTAAAGGACAGATTACAAACAAATATTTGAATTTCACGTGCACGTGGAAAACAAGGAGACAAAGCAAAATCAATAGCAATATGCTTACTAATATGTGCCTTAGCCACAGGCTGCGGCGTAGAATGCAATATACATAAGGCGAAACATTTCCAATACACTACAGCTCGATAAAATGAGAGATATTCTAAAAATAAAGCCTCCCCAAAGAAACAAAAAATATCTGCCTTAAAAAAAAGAGAGAAAAGCCTCTTAACCTCAACCATCAGTACACAGAGATAAATGCCCTAGAGGCAAGATTTCCAGCAAGAAAAATTTTCTGGAAGAAAAGGTGGTGGAAAAAACCCTCATATTGTGGTACTGCAGATACAGGAGACATCCTAGAGCTGCCTGATGAGAGATGGTGATCAGTAACGCTTGCATGGAGAAGGGCTTCTGGAGGAGCACTGCCTTAGCCAGAAATCGCAGTAACCTCCCATAGCCATTAGACACGGGGAGGAACAGGGAGGAGATGGAAGATCTGAACAGTCCTACAGGTTCCTGCACTGAGGCAATGAGATTTCAAGTGGAATAATGCCTCCCTCACAGCACTGTACTTTCCAAGAGTAAATTTTAACTTAACACTCACATTAACACTTTAAAAAGCAGAATTTCCATTTCCAAGAACTTTGAAAGGTTCCCTTGTTTCTCCTAAACTTTTCACCTCTCTTCAGTGTCATCGTGGGACTAATCTCATTGCCAAGGTTTCACAGTGTTTGGCGATCATCTGGTTTTTAAAGCATGTGACTTGCGGGGGAGAGTTGGGATTTGACAGCCATGTCTCACAATATTGCACGTGCATTTAAAACATATCAGGGATTTCTCAAATAAAATCTTCAAAGCCTAGACTTGTTGCATCAGGACAGACCGGTTGCTAATGAAGCATCTTCTCATTCAAAACTGATCATCAATAGCTTTTGCCAATTGGCTGGAAGGATGACAAAATAAACAACAAAAAAAATCAACCTGTGTTTCCTCGATTACTGAGGAGCCTCAAAACATTGAACTGTAGCCCAGTTAAGGTACTAAGAGTGTGGTCTAATTGCTCCTTTTTTTTCCATCTTGTCAGGTTATTTGCTTTAAAACTTGGTCTGGGTGATCCTGCTGTGGCAGGGGGATTGGACCAGATGATCATTTGAGGGCCCTTCCTAATGATTCTATGATTCTAAGAATGCATGTAAGCTGGAACATAGGAGGTTCCACATAAATATGAGAAGGAACTTCTTCACAGTGAGGGTGACAAAGCACTGGAACAGGCTGTCCAGGGGAGCTGTGGAGTCTCCTTCACTGGAGAGCCTGAAGAACCGCATGGATGTGTTCCTGTGTGACTTGGTCTAGGTGATCCTGCTGTGGCAGGGGGATTGGACTAGATGATCTTTTGAGGTCCCTTCCAATCCCTAATGATTCTATGATTCTATGAAATAAAATTGTAGCCTACTCCAGGCTAAAATCCAGTCTAAACAAAGCAGGGTGTTTCAGGGGAGTCGGTTATACCTGAAGATCACAGCAGCTGCTTTAGGTGCTGTAAAACTCTGCCCTGAATCAGAAATGGTGGAAGAGAAACCTCAGCATGAAGAGTTAAAAGAAGTTTGGGAAGTTGAAAAAAGAAATCAGTTGAATTCCTAGTTCTCCATTATTTCACCTTAGCGTAGGATGGAGGGAGTTCAGTAAGGTCCCAGCTCCTCCAGGGCTTCGATGCTGTTTGGTGTTGTAGTCCCACAGGAGGAACTTTTGCAGAGCTGAGTGTGAGAGATGGGCTCAGCTCTCCCTGCTAAATTAACTGCAAACACCCCAAAAATAGGGTGTTAAGTTTTAATGCTTAAATGATTCTTTGGTTCATGAGATAAAGAGCTTTTTATATCCCAGAGCAGAATCCAGCTCAGTGCTGACCCCGTGTCCAACACTGCCTGGGGTCTCCTCCCACCAGAACTACTCTTTAGTATTTAAAAAAATGACTGTTTTAAAGAAAATATTATTTGTGTCTCTGTGTCGTTGCTTCACTGGGCTGTGGACAACTTCCTCATGCTGGAAGAACAGAGACAGGGGGAAAAAAAAGGGGAGTGAAATGAGGTTGGATGCCTGGAACCCCCTGAGCAAGGCACAAGTCTCCCCGCCACTGTGGTCCCACAGTCCTTACCAGGATCGTTGACGTTTTGCCGCCTTCCAAAGTAATTTCCAGATCGGAGAGCGCAGCGTCCACCTCATCCACCTCCTTGTCGCTGTTGTTCAGGTGGTTCTCCGAGGACATGATGGACAGCTTGTTGATGTGGTACTGCAAGACAAAGCACAGCAGATCACCGGGGTGCTCTGGAGACCTGCTGGGTGCTGCAGAGTCCTCACAACACAGCCACCACCCCTGAGAAGTGGAGTGGAAAACCGGAGCTGTACCCACTGCTGGAACTGAGACCTGAGGGCAACTGAGTCAAGAATGACCAGTCTGGCTGGTTTGAATCCAAGGAATTGGTTGTATGAACCATGAAAGGCTGCTCTGCACCCCTACTCTTTGCACAGCACAGTGTATTGGCTGAGGTCATCTGGTCCTACCCCCTGATCAAGCAGGACCACCTACAGCCATTGTCCAGGACCACATTTCATTGGCTTTTGAGTGTCTCCAAGGATGGAGACTCCACAACTGCTCTGGGCAACCTGGGCCAGAGCTTGGTCACTCTCACAGTAAAAAATTGTTTCTTGGTGTTCAGAGGGAACCTCCTGTGTTTCAGCTGGTCCCCACTGCCTCTGGTTTCACTGCTGGGCACCACTGAGAAGATTCTGGCTCCATCTTCACCAGACAGTTATAAGATCCTCTGAGGTTTCTCTTCTTCAGGCTGAACACTCCCAAGCTCCCTCAGCCTTTCCTCATAGGAGATGCTCCAGGACCTTCATCATCCCTGTGGCCCTTCACTGCACTCTCTCCAGTGTCTCACACAGTGTCTGTGTCTCTCTTGCACTGAGCCCACAAGTGGACCCAGTCCAAGTGTGACCTAACCAGCACTGAGCAGTGGGGAAGGAACACCTCAGAATAACCTAGTTCCTTCCCAGGGGCAGGACTTTGCACTTAGAGTCACAGATTGGGTTGGGCTGAAGGGACCTTAAATCCCCTACAGTGCCACCTCCTACCTTGAGCAGGGACATCCCTAACCAGAGCAGCTTGCTGATAGTCCCGAGGTCCAACGTGACCTCAGATGGTTCCAGGGATGGGGCTTCTCCCACTTCTCTGGGCAACCAGGACCCTTACAGTAAAAAATGTCATCCTTGCTCTACCCCTGCTGAACTCCAAGGTTTGCACTGGCCCATCTTGCCATCCCAGTGAGGTACCCCTGGGCAGCAGCAGGACCCTCTGGAGTACCAGCCACACCTCCCACTTCAGGAGGATGAACTGCACCTCTTTTTGCCCTAGAAAACCAAACCCTCAATCAAATCACAGAATCATAGAAACCCTCCTAAGGAGGGGCCTTAGAAGATGACACCTCTGCTCCTGATGGGGCTATTTCTGCATCCTCCAGCAACACGGCGTGCCAGACCACATGTAGTAAGTGGCCTGCCACCCGTCCCACAGAAGTCAATAGCAGGTGCAGCACCGGTGCCAAATCACGCTTAGTATTTCATAAAACAGATAAACAAATAGTTCTGGGAAAGCCACAGATTATCACCAGCTGTCTGGGGGACAGAGTGCCAGAAACCTCGTGTATTTCCGGGGTTTTTTTTTTAGAAGGGCAAAACTAAAAGTTGAGAGAGACATAAACATGTTTGGTAAAAGAAGGCCAAGTTCCTTTCATGGAATCAGGGAATGGGTTGGGTTGGAAGGAATCTCAGAGCTCACCCAGTGCCAGCCCCCTGCCATAGGCAGCAAAATCTCTCACCAGACCAGGCTGCCCACAGCTCCATCCAGCCTGGCCTTCAACACTTCCAGGAATGGAGCAGTCACAACGTCCCTGGGCAACCAGTTCACCCTCACAGTGAGGAATTTCCATGAGAAGTAATCAGCAGCAAATATTTAAATTACCTAAATAACCTCAAGTGAGGAGCAACCCAGCTCCTACCAGCACAAGAAATCCAAGCCCCCACCAAAGACAAGGTGAGGCATAAACCACCAGTTACAGAATCATAGAATGCGTTGGGTTAGAAGAGACTTCCAGAGGGCATCCAGTCCAACCCCCCTACAACAAGCAGGGCCATCACTCACCAAACCAGGTTGCCTAGAGCCCCAGTCAGCCTGACTTTGATTGGCTCCAGAGATGGGGCCTCCACCACCTCCCTGAGCAACCTCTTTCAGGGATCCCCCACCCTCAGATTCAAGAACTTTTTCCTCCTGTCCAGCGTCAGTCTGCCCTTTTCCAGCTTCAAACCATGACCCCTTGTCCTATCGTTCCCTGCCTTTGGGAACAGAATCTCCCAGCCTTCTGACAGCTCCTTTCAGGGATGGAAGGTGGCTCTAAAGTCCCTCTGGTCCCTGTTCAGGCTGAACAACCCCAGCTCTCTCAGCTTGTCCTCACAGCAGAGGTGCTCGAGCCCTCTGAGCATTTTCTTGGCCTCCTTACACCAGACTTCACTGTGGTGTTAGTCGACATCCACCCACAGAGAGCTCTGCAAAGTTACAGGATCAAGTTTAACCAAGTTTCCTACCTGCAGCGCCGCAAACATCATCATTTCCTCCTCCGTGCACTCGATCTCCTCCAGCAGAATGGCCCACTTGGACTGCTCGTACAGCTGGTTGATCCTGATGGCGTCGTACTATGGCACAGAGCAAAACCCAACCCATTGTAAAGGGTTAGACCTCAATTCAAGACAAACACCACCTTCATCTTCCATTTCAATGCTTTGATCTGAGATTGAAAAAGCCTCTGCCACCGACGGGTGGCCACCGGGGTGGTTCCAAGCAACCTTAGAGCACCTGAGTTTAGCAAACCAGTATACGGCAGCACGTAACCTGGGTTTGATGCTGACTCACTGATTTTCAAAGCAGTGGGGAATTTAGCAGAGCAAAAGGAACAGGCAGCCTTTGCTCCAAGCCTTTACCCACAAGGTGCAAGTGAAATAAAGATCTCTGTACCTTTGGGTTCAGGTCAAAAAAGCTGTAGTACTTGAACCGGAGCAGCAGAGCTTCGTTTTCTTTCACCTCCTGCTCCATAAGAGATCGAGACGAGTCCAACCACCTGCACATTGTCAACATAGAATCACAGACTGGTTCAGGTTGGGAGGAACCTCAGAGATCACCCAGTCCCAACCCCCTGCTGTGGGTAGCAACACCTCTCACCAGACCAGGGTGCCCAGAGCCCCATCCAACCCACCCTTCAACACTGTCAGGGATGGATCAGCCACAACCTCCCTGGGCAACCCTGTTCCAGGGCCTCAGCACCCTCACAGGGAGGGATCTCTGCCTCAGATCTCATCTCAATCTCCCCTGTTTCAGCTGGAAAAGCCATGATGATGCTTTCAGGAGCTGTAATACAGAACCACCCACTGAGAAACTATAACTACAACAAAGCAATGAAGAGCAGAACCCCCCCGCCCCTAGCCCTGAACTCACCCTTGGTTGATTTTGGCTTTATCGAGCAGTGCTTGCGGCTTGTACAGTTTGGCTAAGGACTCTGGGGAGGTGACAGGCTGACTCACGGCCAGGATGCCTGGGTTGCCCTCGGACAGGGCACTGTCACCGAACCAGGCTGAGGTGGGTGACAGGGGGCTGCCGTCGTGAGCGTCGTAGGTCGGTGTCATCGTTTTGCTATACAGCCCTGGGCTCGAATAAATGTTTCCTACCGGCGAGAGGAACAGAAGCCAGCAGTGAGCTGGTGGCCAAGCCCTGTCTGCTCCCACCCAAACCAACTCAAGACACAAACCTGAAGCCAACAGCTGAAAAACATTCCCTTGTTCTTATTTTTTCTTTACCTTCATTGTTTCTCTGCCATGGGAAAACTGCTGGTTTTCCCCTTACCCCTCTCTCTCTGCTCTTCTGCAAGAGCAAAACACATGGAAAACCCATTCCAGCCCCAAATCCACAGGGAAAAGGGAGCAGGTCCCCACGCTGGGAAACTCCTATCCGTGGTGGTGGGGGTTTTTTTGGGGCATCACCTGGGACACGGAATGGCCCCTGACTTACCGGTATTAGCTGTCACTTAAAGATTGGGGGAGTCAAAAGTTTGAGAGGAGCAGGAAAATAAACTAAGGACGTGGCCAAAGAGACCAGAGGCAGAGCACAAAAGTCCTACTGAGGTGGAGCTCACCTTTGACGGGGCCGATGTAAAGAATATCGGTGCCTATAGAGAGGGAAAGAAAGGAGGGAAGTGAGAAGGCGAGAGAAAGTCACTGGGAGGGTGGGAAGGGACAGAAGCTGAAAAGGAGCATTTCTGGAGGACAGCAGGACAGCGTGAGGGAGGTTCAACCACCCAACCGGAGCGTTTGTGGCAGCGCTGGTGGATTCAGGGCAGGCAAAGCGACCAGAGTGACTCCGTTTGGTTATTTGATTCACATTACGAGGATGAGCCGGGCACGGAAACGCAGTGGAAAAGCTTGCTGAGACGGCCAAATCAATCTGATATGAATATGCTGAGCAAGTGGTGCTGTCTGGTGCAATCCTGATCCTGGAGCACACAGTACTCACAGGCCTTTCAAAGCTCTACAGCTCGTAGGGACTCAACAAACCCTTTAACATTACAAATATGAAGAGGTGAAAGGGGATCTGGCTTGCCATCTTGTAGCCCAAAATAGCTGAGATCTAAATACTCCCTGTTCATCTCATGGGAGCACTGGTTTCTACATTAAGAATATAAAATCCAGATTTTCAGAGTAAGGGAGGTTCAGAGACCGTATCCTAATGTCAGTAGTTCCACTGAGTTATGCACACGGGGAAAGGAGCTTGGCATCATCTCCTGGGCAGAAATCTGGGCACCAGTACCTAGAAGGCTGGACTGGGGAAGACCTGTGTCTTTTTGTGCAATCTGAACCCAAACTCCAACTCCATGAGCACTACTAAGGGCGTTGCATGTGGTGTTTGGCAGGGGTGCGATGCCACAAGCAAGATCTTCGGTGCCATCTCCTCGGCTCACCCTCCAGCTCCTTACTCCAAGCAACCTCAACTCCCTGAATGCCCAAGGAATGACAGAACGCTGAGCTACAGAAAAATCTAAGACTGAACCAACAGAAAATCCTTTCCAGTCTCTCGTTTTTTGTGAAGGAGTGGTAAGAAGGGCTTGAATCAGGGACATCATTCCATAGAGTCACTGAATGGCTTAGATTGGAAAAGGCCTTCAAGCCCATCAATCTACCCATGAACTCAACTGTCCCAACACCAACACTAAACCCTGCCCCTGAGCTAAAAAGCAGCAGAAATAGTCAAAGGATGGAGACAATCACTGTCAGGCCTCACACTTTCAAGGAGAAGGCTGAGGGTGACTTGCCAAGTACTTCTAGTAGCTACTTGCACTCTGGGAGTTGCACTCCATCATCCTTATGGTCCTTCCCAACCTGCGATGTTCTATGACCATAAAAGCAGCAGAAATGTGCTCTCAGTCTGCTGCTGTAATGCTGGAGCAGAGCAGTCCACCACGAACCACCAAAAAACAACCATCACCACCCAAGAAACACATCCTGAAAGATGCTCTTGCCTCCTCAACTTCAACCTGTACATGGCTCAAGCAGACAGGGCTGAACATTAACTGGGCCAACAAAAGAAATCCCACTTCTTGCCCCAGTTCAGGCAGGTTTTTTCCCCACATTCCTCTGCTCAGGTGTCTGCTCAAAGCTTTTCCTTGGATGTTCTCCTCATCACCTCCTCCAAACATGTCAAAGAAGCAGCTTCGTCGAAAAAATTTGCCCGAGGCAGACAATGTCATGGAAAGTTCCAGCTTTTAAAAGTCTGGTGAACTTCTAAACAAGTGAACACAGGTCTCCTCATGGAAAGTGTTAGGCAACGTTGGCTGTGGGTGTACTGACAGCTTGGCCACGATTCTGCTGCCAGGTACGGGGTGCTCGGTGACAAAGCATGCCCACAACATCTATGCACTCAGGAAAAATCCTAATCATTGTATGGAAGCCCAAACCGGTGCTGACACAGGGCTGGAAAAGGTTTGTTCAGATTAAAAATGTGACAATTAACTAATGGCACCTCCACGTGGCAGGGAGCCGCAGTCAATTAAACCTGCAATGAGAATCGTTTTGTCCACAAGGAAAGCAAAGTCAGCAAGATGGTTCAAAGTGACTCTCTGCAGGAGCAATAAATAATTGAAATTAAACCTTCTCCTCTGCCTACATTTTGCTCCAAAGTAGCCCAAGGGTTTCCTATTCATCTAAGGGAGATGTTCTCTGAGAACACCGGCTCTTGGAGAGGCTGATTAGGGGCTTTCAAGATGATGATGCCAAATGAAAATTGCCTGGAGCTTTGCCCGCTGTAGGGAGAACTCCCTGAGCCAGGAGCGGGGTAGGAGAGGAATAACCCAGAATTAATTCTTAAGTGATTGAGAGGAGAAAGAGCGAGACTGGAGCTGAACAGGGATTCTTTTTCCTTTGCTGCAGCCCTATACAGAGCTGCAGAGCCTGTAGTTCACATCACTCCCACATCCCTGGGCCACCAGGGGCATTAACCACTCTGCATGACCTTCTCTTGCACGCTGGTTCATTAAAGACCAATGAACACAAGTTCACAGAGCTCCAAGATACTCGATTTATGCCTCCCTGCATCCATCTGCTGCCTGTGGCAAGAGATATTACTCATCAGAGCTGTTTCCCATCGATGATGATACTCCATCAGTGAAGCTGATGACCACAGAACCATTGAATCATCCTGGCTGGAAAGGACCTCCAGCATCATCAGGTCCAGCCCTCATCCCAACATCTCTCTAAGCCCTAGAACATGGCCTCAAGTGCTCTAGCTACTCAGTTTTTAAACACCTGCGGAGATGGTGACTCCACCACGTCCCTGGGCAGCCTGTTCCAGTGCTCAGCCACTCTCTCAGGGAAGAACTTTTTCCTAAGATCCAATCTAAACCTCCCCTGATGCAACTTGAGGCCACTTCCTTTTCTCCTATCATTAGTAATTTGAGAGAAGAGGCCAGTACCAGCTCCGCTACAACCTCCTTTGAGGTAGCTGTAGAGAGCAGTAAGGTCCCCTCCTCAGCCTCCCAAATAACCCCAGTTCCCTCAGCTACTCTCCATTAGGCCAGTTTTTCAGCCCTCTTCCCAGCTTTGTTGCCCTTCTCTGGCCCCGCTCCAGCCTCTCAATGTCCTCCTGATACTGTGGTGCCCAAAACTGCACCCAGTACTCAAGGTGTGGTCTCATGAGCGCAGAGCACAGGGGCACCATCACCTCCCTACTCCTGCTGGTTACCTTGTTTCTGATCCAGGCCAGGATACCATTGGTCTTCTTGGCCACCTGGGCAACCTGATGGCTCCTGTTCAACCAGCTGTCAAGCAACACCCCCAGGTCCTTTTCTGCCAGGCAGCTCTGCAGCCACTCTTCCCCAAGCTTGTAGCTGCTTGGGGTTGTTGTGACTGAAGTGCACAATCCAGCACTTGGTTTTGTTGAACCTCTTCCCATTGGCCTCAACCCATTGCTCCAGCCTGTCCAAATCCCTCTGCAGTGCCTCCCTACCCTTCAGCAGATCGACACTGCCACTTCATTTTTTGTCATCTGCCAATTTACTGAGGGTGCATTCGATCCCCTCATCCAGGTCATTGATGAAGATGTTAAACAAGACCGATACTACTTCATTAGTGGTTACTCTGTTAGCAGTGTTATCCCACTAGCAATCCTCTTCCCAGCACTGCTCTGGTCCTCTAAGCCAGACTGGCAAACTACCCCCTTTCCCCTTGCAATAAAAAGGATTGATTGATTCTTTTCTTTACCATTTTGCTCTCTATCTACGCCCTTACACCAAGGACTCTACTGACGTTAATTAAACTGGCCCATAAATCGGGAGCAGAACAGGGGTGCTGCCTCAGGCTCACATTAGGAACCATTTCCCATTTAAACTCTTTCCTTAAGGGGTAAGGAAACCGTTTTGGCAACACAAGCGCAGTGTTAAAGAGCTCACACTTAGTTTCTGGTTTATTTCAGGCTGACTGACGTGGCTCTGCTCCCCAATACGCGTGACAGCGTCAGACATGCATCTGTGCGACCGCGTGCTGCAGCCCTGCACCGTCTGTGGGGTTTATGTGCATTTTGTTTCATCCCCCTGTCCCCCTCATTCCATTAAAGCCCATTCTCACAAAGCAAAGCCCTGCCTCACCAGACCCCGGCGTGATCAGTGGCCCCTCCAGCTCAAAGGCATCGTCTTCATATTGATCATCCAGCTTCTTCTTTTTTTTCTTTGATGGGTCTCGGGGTTTCCTCAAAAGGGAGAGTTCCTCTGGGTGTCTGATGTCTGGGGGAGGAAACAGACCACATTTACAAAGGGGAAATGAAAATATCCCTCCTTTATGAAAGGACAACACCTTCCTCAGATGGTTTTCCCTCTCTGCAACGGGTAAAAATCCGGTTAAGAACATTTACCCCACAAGGCTGTAGGGAACAAACAGTGTCCTGGGTTGAAGAAGGGACAGAGCATTGGGGTAAAATGCCGGAATTCCCAGTGGAATTGCCACTCAAAAGCAAAACACAGAACATTAGGGATTGGAAGAGACCTTGAAAGATCATCCAGTCTGATCCCTCTGCCACAGCAGGATCCCCTAAATCAAGTCACACAGGAACAGGTGGGTTTTAAATGTCTCCAGAGAAGGAGACTCTACAACCCCCCTGGGCAGCCCCTTCCAGTTCTCCATCATCCTCATTGTGAAGAAGCACCGGGAGAGCCCGGGACAGAACTTGGTACCATTCCCATCCATCATAATATAAACATCAATAATCAATATTAATGAAAGTATTAAGATAAACATAAATGCAAATAGAAATATAGAAATATACAATAAAAATGTGAAAGTAAATAGAAATGTAAATAGGAATAACATCAAAATAGGCATTAACATAGAAATATATAGAAATATAGAAACAGAAATATAGAACTAAATTAATCTACTAATCAGTAGGCAATCAGCCCTCATTAGGTAGCCAGAGTCCAACTATTTATTTCCACAACACATTGAAAATTTTTGAGCTTCTTTTGGAAGAGATTTTGGCCAAAGTGTTTCCTTTTCACAGTAAATCTCAGTTTCCAGAACAACAGAACCAGAATAATTTTAAATTTGAAATAATTAGAATCATTCCAGACCCAGAATTTTAGATTTTAAAAAATTAGAATTGTTCCAGAACCAGAATAATTTTAACTAATTAGAATTCTTCTAGAATCAGAATAATGTTAAACTGAAAATAACTACAATAGTCCCAGAACCAGAATAATCTTAAATAATTAGAATTATTCCAGAACCAAAATAATTTTAAATTTAAAATAATCAGAATAATTCCAGAACCAGAATTTGAAGTTTAGCACAATTACAATAATTCCGGAATTGGAATCATTTTAAATTCAAAATAATCAGTATCATTTCCAAACCAGAATGATTTTAAATAATTAGAATCATTCCAGAACCAGAGTAATTTTAAACTGCTGTTATTTTGAATGAAGACCACGCTGGTGTGTTTGTGTTTGAAGCCATGAGGATGGGGGAATTAATGCAAAAGGATGATTTTAGAGCCATTTCCCATAAGGTTGTACTTTGGGTTTGCTTCTGTCTAGAGGAGGGCAAGCCAGGGTGGGGAAGTGCGAAGGAGCTTTCTGGTACCACCAAAACCACTGAGGGACAGGAGCAGAGCCAGGAGTCCCTCGGTAGTGCTGTAAAACCCAAAAGGGGAGGAAAAACCCCTCCATCTCCTCTGTCCTCAGTTGGAGTGTGGGAACTGAGCTGGAGAAGCCTTCACCTGGGCACAGGGCCATCCCATTGTGGTGATGAAAGACTGCAAAAAAGATCAGAGAGCTCTGAAATGCAGCCTGGACTGGGAAAAACAAGATGATGGGTCATGCTTGAGCCTGGAAGGAAGAGGTTCAGACCGGCTGTCCATGTTCCAGCTTCTTGTATGTCTCACCCCAAAATGTCTGGCTTCCTTGCAGGGATATTTTAAATGACACTCTGTGTTTTCCCCTTTTTCCTGCTATTTTAAATATAGCTTGAGCACGACCTCCACCCACCCTGTGCCCCTTACATTTAGGGGATTTGATTGTAGGTGACCTCCAGGGATGGATCCCCTATCTGCCCTGGCATCCTCTAAGCCAGAGGTCAGGCACTTCTGGGTTTAGTCATCACACTGTGCGGCTCCCATCCCGAACCTTCACAGAGTGGGGTTGGGTAGAAGAGTCCTTTAAGATCATCAAGTCTAACCCTTAACCCAGCTCTGCCATCTGATGCAACTTTAACAGTTTATTTATATCTATATATGTATAGGTATTTATTTATACAATACATGGATTTTAAAATATATTAAAATGTTATTTACATATTTTAATATATTTTTATATATTTATTTTTATTATATTAATTCATACCATTCATAATTATTTATGCATTTTATTTATATTATACATGGATTTCAAATATCTTTCTTTATATACTATTTATATTTTGAGTATATTTTAGTTATATATTTATAGATATTTAAGGCAGGATTGGACGTGGCACTTGGTGCCATGGTCTAGCCTTGAGCTCTGTGGTAACGGGTTGGACTTGATGATCT